>VWZL01001838.1:11884-84327 GCA_013396915.1 Stercorarius parasiticus
GGCCAACAAGGTCTACCGCTGCGGGGTGAGTGCGGGCGGGCGCGCGGGCGACGGTTGGGGCCGTTGGGGCGGGACGGCGTCCCGCCCCAACGGCCCCAACCGACGCCCGTGCCCGTTGCTCCCCGTCTGCGGGTCGTTGCGGCTGCTCCGCCGTTGCTGCGGGTCGCCGGCTGGGCTTGAGGCAGGTCTTTGGGATGAAGGCCGGCTTCTTGTTGTCCTTCTCCTTCCCCTGGCGACCGGGGCGGTAGCGGGGGAGTGCCGCTGGGTCCTCTGCGGGGAGGGCGGTGGGGCTTCAGGAGGGAAGGAAGGAGCGTGGCTCCCACAGACACAGCAGTTTGGACTTCACCTATAGGACAATGTCGCTTCAGTTGTTTGTACTTGTGTATTACAGCGGGACTGATGGTTTGGTACGGTATGCAGGTGCGGCGAATTGCTGTTGCAGAGTCTCGTTCCGTTTCTGTGCTCTGCAAGAAACATGCAAATGTCTTAATATGCTGCTTGTACCTGATAGGAAATCTCCTCTTGGATAAGTGGAGATTCTTCTTCCCTGCCGAAAAGGACTTGGGGGTACCGGTGGATGGAAAGCTGGACGTGAACTGGCAACGTGCAATTGCAGCCCAGAAAGCCAAATGCATCCTGGGCCGCATCAAAAGCAGCGGGGCCAGCGAGTTGAGGCAGGTGATGCTCTGGTGAGACCCCACCTGGAGTACTTCGTCCACCTCTGGAGTCCTCAGCACAGGAAAGATTCGGACCTGTTGGAGTGGGTCCGGCACCTCTCCTCTGAAGACAGGCTGAGTTGGGGTTGCACAACCTGGAGAAGAGAAAGCTCTAGGGAGACCTTATAGCAGCCTTCCAGTATCTAAAAGGGGCTTATAAGAAAGATGGTGACAAACTTTTTAGCAGGGCCTGTTGCAATAGGACAAGGGGTAATGGTTTTAAACCAAAAGAGGGTAGATTTAGGCTAGATAAAAGGAAGACATTTTTTACGATGAGAGCGGTCAAACACTGGCACAGGTTTCCCAGAGAGGTGATAGATGCCCCATCCCTGTAAACATTCAAAGTCAGGTTGGACAGGGCTCTGTGCAGCCTGATCTAGTTGACGATGTCCCTGCTCATTGCAGGGGGGTTGGACTGGATGACCTGTAAAGGTCCCTTCCAACCCGAACCATTCTATGATTTTATGATAAAATACTTAGGCAAGAGCAGGTCTCAATTTTTTATTTTTTTTTTAGTTGGCAGGAGTCTGATTTCTTAACTTTTTTCACTGATGTAATTGGTGATAGTGATAAAGTGATTGTGCATACTTCAGTTTTTGCAGCTACTTGAAAAAATGCTGTGCTTTTTTCCATTGTTGAAGACTTCAAGTGCATTTAGAAAAAAAAATAAAAATCACCTGAGATTTATTCTTATCACTGTTTTTTTCTAGAAATCTTGTATTGCTTAAGCAGAAGTTTTCAGGTCTCTTTTTGTCTTCTTTTTTTTTTTATTGCTATGTAGCCACACACTTGTAAACATCCTTTTCACACACTTTTCCCATACTTTAGTAGTTTGGCTGTTAGAGTGTATAAAGCATGTTTCAATTTATTGGATGTTTTTAATGTGGGAAAACTGCTTTAAACAGATTTGAATGAAAGGGTATGCAACATCTGTTCTACAGTTGTCAAATCATCTAGAGAATGGCTTTCATAAAGCTGAATTACCAGTTTATGAACAACACATCCCTTTAAGTATGGTGTCATAGTGGTAAAGACTACTTCTGTGTCTCACTTTCACATTGTTTTGCTAATGCACGTTATTGGAGGGATCTTACTTATTCTAGTGTCATAATGCTGTGCCCATTTTCAGTTTCTTCAAACTGGATTTTTTTTTTTTAATACAGCAAAGGGATATTTGTTCTGTCTTTAAGCTGAAATTAAATAAGATATTAATGGTTAGTAGATCTGTCAGTATTGTTTGTTTGCTTCCACTTTAACTCCATGTGAAAAAGTTTGTAATTTCAGCTTGTTAACTAGGCCTGAAATTTGGAGGTCTGAGTGGCATGAAAACACAGTGATGAAGGAGCTGTAGGGTTGTATGCTATAAATAGAACATGAGTTTTTTAATATAAATTTCCTAGGGACAGAAAATAATTACAAGTCTCTCTTTAATTAGGCATGGAATATATACAGGTTTGGTTTTGATTTTTTGGTGTTTTTTTTTTTCTTTTTTAGAAATGTACTGATTGTTGTATACTTCAGTGACAGTAGCTATGCTAGTAATAACCTTCGGTGCATGGCAACTTTCATCCGAAAATATGCTTGCATCAATGCTACTTGAAAATGAAGGGATTCCTTTAGTGAAGACAACAGTTCACCCCAATGTATGTGTCTAGCTGTCTACACTAGATCTTTTGTTTTCTGAATTTATTTAAAGCTGCATTGGATATGGAAGAAGGTGATGTCTGAAGTATGCACTGGTGTAATAGTCTTTTTGTTACGCTTATTACATTATAATAATGCAAAAAACTGCTAAAACATTACTGAACTTTCTAATTCATAATTTGCCTGAGACCATGATTAATCCAGCATAACTCCACAATGCTACTTACCTCCCTAGCCATTTAATTTCTGCTGCCTTTATTGTGCTGGCAGTATTGGCTGTGCAGTAAGCCAGGTGAGAGGAATGGATGGTATTTGGTAGACCTGACACTCAAAAAAAGTAAATAATAATAATTAAAAAATCAGTCTGTTGAATCATGGACATCCTTTTTTGTTTTTCTTATGAATACCTTCTCAAGTAGAGTTGAACAGAATATTTAACAATCGGTATCAGAATGGTCCTGTGCTGGGTGGCCTACAGAAGATAGATTAGACATAGTGGAGCAGCTCCAACAGAGCAGGAAATTGGATGAAGGAAATAAAGTGGGATGGGTGAAGAACAGTCTGAAGGATCTTAGGCAATGATTTTAGGTGATAATAGACCAAAGAACTGGTAATGGCAATGGCTGCTGATTGTTCCATTCAAGCTCTGGTTTTGTATCTCTTGAGAGTGCATAGTCCAGGTGAAATGTTCAGGAGTTTTTAGCAATCGGCATCCTCGATCTGTTGTGTATATGTCAACCAGCATCTTTACAACTGCTGAGTGTATTTGGTATACATCTTTATTCCCTCCAAGAGAGAAGGGGTGAGGGGAAACAGGTATAGGAGACACCCATATTTAACAAGTAACTGTTCTGAGGATCTCTTAGTGGTAAATTCCATATGGAATAAGATCTTGAAGGTGCGGGAGTTTGTAATATAAACTTCTAGGGAAGAACTCTGAAAGTTAACAAACTTGTCTTTAATTTAATTGCAGAACTGAATTTGAGTCTCGTTAGGGGAAAATATTGTTGAAAATATATATGAGAAGGCTGGTGAGTGGAGAAGATAAGGACGTGTCTAAGGCAAATAGCTGATCAGGAAAACTAAGGCTGAATAACTTCTTTTTTGCTTTTTGTAAGGTCAGTGTGATGTAAGGTCAGATGTTTCATTATAGGCTTTCCCCATTAGGCCAAGATCTTTCAAATTTGTCTTTGGGGATGAAGTATCATGTAACAGAACCTTCACATACTGTTCCCTGCTGTCTTGGATTGGGTCAGACTACTTCTCATCCTGGTACGGTGACCTTGGTTATACTAAATCCAGCTGAATTCAAGCATTTTTAATTGTTGCAAAGCAATCTCCTATGCCAAGTGGAAGTCACTTCACTTCCTAAAACTTTCTTTAGTTCTAGGTAGTTGAGTAGGCAACTGTTTTGTTCTTTTTAGTTGTTCTTTGCTTCTGCATTGACTGTTCTTTTTCAATTGGGAGAAATTAGACACAAAATTTGTAAAATAGTCATGCATCATGCAAGCCTGAGATTGTGTTCCTGCTTTTAAAAAGTAAGTTGGTTAAAGTAACATGCTGTGGTAAACAGTAAGCAATGTCTATATTCGTTAGTTATAATCATCAGAAACTAGAGGAACTAAGCAAACAAAGACCTTTATTTTGTCCAGACTTCAATTTGAGAAAAGCTATCTTAAACGGACTACTTCAAATTGTGAGTAAAAAAACCAAGTTTGCCACTTCTTGGGCCAAAAGAGTAGTAGCATTGTTTAAAAAAAAAAAAAGTGCTAGGGGATTTAAGAACAAAAAGACAATAAAATGGATCCTAATAGCATGTCCTATAATAGCAAAATAAGGCTTATTGCATCAAAACTCTGTTTAAATTCCTAGAAACAGAAGATCTGCGTTCAGGAGACTTTTTCTTTTTTAATTGGATGGAGAATTCTTGAGCCATTAAGGCTGATTTAATAAACTCTGGAATGCTTGAAGAATGAGGAGACAGGCATAACTAATGATGCGTTTCATTTAGAAAACCTAAACAGGATGACTTCAGTAACTGTGGCAGTTAGTCTGAGACTGATAATTAAAAGAATTCTAGGCTGAAAGGCCTGAAAAATGCATTGCACAAAGAAAAGGTGCCATAGTTAACATCAGCCAAGACTTTTAATGACAAGTGAGTCCAAAATATACTTAAGTCAGAATTTGCCCGTAAGGAGGCCTTTTACTTTTACTAATTAATTTGCTTTTTTAGAAAATCTGAGCATTGAGGTTTTAACGCATCTAATGACTAGTTAGTTGGGTCTAGCAGACTTTTTCTATTGAATGTGGTCAGTTTCTTTCTAAATAATCAGAAGAATATGTAGTTAAGATATGCAGGTGGCTTGCATAGAGGAATAGATGTGGAAGATGATGATCAGGCGTATTTAGTAAATGTGACTTAAGTGAACTTATTTTGAATTTTTTTGTTGCCAAATGTTTTCCCTTTGTCCTAAAAGTGAATGCCTGTGATGTGGAAAGTGGAATCTAAAAGGAACCTAAGGTGTCCTGTTGGTAGTTTTTCTAGCTCCTTAGTGTAGCAAACAGACCTAACAGTGTAAGCAGTCAGGTTGGAATTGCTATATATTTTAACACTAAAAGTAATTTTTCCAACAATTTATGGGACAGTATGGTGTGCACTTAGATACTTCCAGTCTTTACATAAAGTTTATAGATATGAATAACTGTCTAGTTTAGTCAGAAGTCCAGATGTGACTTAGGACTCTCAAGATGAGATTCTGTGATCCTTGTTATGCACCATTTCATGTTATTGAATGAAGATTGTTCCAAATTGTCCTCAGCCGGACTTGGGTAACTCTGCACTAGAGAAACAGGGGATTGTGCTGCTGGACCAGATGAAGCAGGTGTTCATCTCAATTGTGACCTTAGAAGGGAGTGAAACTTTGAAAGTGTCAGTCTTCCTGGCAATTTCATGTGCATATGTGAATGTTTAGGAACTGTCAACAGAAAGCTGAAAAGCTTGTTTGGGATCATTAACCTGTGACAGTCTTCACACAAGAATGTTTTGTTCACAGTTTAGCATATGTACCTCACTTCTTTGCTTCACGTGATACACTGGCCTTCCTGTGGATGGATACTCTGTTTAGGTGGATAATTCTGTGTAGAATTGTATTAGCTTAGCTCCATCTTGCAAAGTTTTGCCATCACATGGTGAAACCATGAGGAGTTCCTAGTAAAGGAGAAGGTAAAAAGTGAGTAAGAGCAACTGATCGTTAAGGTACTACACTGTAGTATGTGAAAGTTACTCCAGTGCTGACTTCCTCTACACCTTTAGTTTTGTGGTGTTAAAGGTAAATGAAACCCTTTTGATATGGACTGAAAACAGTACTAGTTTAGTATTAAGTGATGCCACATAACTATTACAAACGGTACATATTTGCAGATCTTTTGCAGAAGTAAAGTTTTCTCATAAATTCTGTGGTAACTATAAGTATTTGAACATCTTGGTAAGCTCATATTCATCGATTTGTACTTTTTAGAAGGACAAGTATACTGACAGCTTTGTATTTAGAGGGGGCTCTGGTTTTACACAAAAAAGGACAAAGTAGCTCTTCTCCAGAAAAGACAGAGCCAACTTCTCCCCCTCTCCATCAAACAGAAATACAATCTGATTTCATATAAACAGTTTAAATATTACAGCATCTTTTTCATGATACCTCCCTCTCCCCCACACTAGTGACTTTTAAAAGTTTTTTTTTGTTTTTTTTTTTTTTAAAAGTCATTTCAGGTGGTTTTGATTTTTTTTTTTTTAAGAGACATTGAATGTTATAAGAAAAATTCCTATTTAATTTCAAGTCATTCTTCTCCTTCCTGCCCCTTATTGTGTGAAAGTATGTAGGCAATAGCTCTGGAACAGGTTGTTGCTGTGTGGTGGGAGACTGTTCTCATTTATTAAAGCAGTTCATATGTTCAGGATTGTCCTTGCTTCTTATAGTTCAGCTGTACTCATTTTTCAAAGCAATAACCTAATTGCTTGTACTAATTAAAGCCTGTTAGCAAAGCAGTACAGTATTTAGGTCAGCTTTTCTTCACTGCCCTTTTGTGCTTGTGCCTCCTGTTCCTGGCATTTCCCAATTGCTGCAGGTCCTCTTTTCGGACTTTCAGCATGTCAGCCTTCCTGGTGATGCTTGATGTTCTACTGCTGTCCTGTTCGGCTTTAAACCGTCTGACCCATTTTCTGTATTGTCATCCTGTACCACTAGTAAAGACAAAAGGCTGGCAAAATTCAAATAGTGTCTGTCGGAGATGTACATAACTGGACTGGTTTTAACTGGTCGAGTGTAGAGTGGGCAGTCTGAATTATCCTTTGGTTGGAGTGATCTGTAGCTTGGTGTCTAGTTTGCGAGCCTAGTGAAGGTGCAGAGAGCATTACCATGGAGCAGAAGACAAGGTTAGCCCCAAGAAATTTTCTTCAGGTTCTCAAATTGCTTGCTGCTGTTTCCAGATGCGTATTGTATTTGACGTGGAGCTCTGAATTGGAGTGGATTCTCTGTTGTAGGAGAGGGGAAGGATAAACTATGGGGTATGTAAAATAAACTGTGTGTTGCTCTCCTGCAGTTAATTGATTTTTTTTTTTCAGTGTTAGAACTTCTCAGTTGATACTTCCAAGATGCAGTGTTCTTGTGCAAATACAGTTTTTTAGACAAAACATTCCTAATGGGATAAGTGACACATCTCTTGAGTCATACAACTTGTTCTTTTGATTCAGTTACGCTTTTAAACTGTTTCCCATGTAGCATGGAATTTCCTTGTGTAGCAGAACAACTGTTTATTTCTTTATTTTAAATCTGTTCCGCTCCACTCTTGAGGTGAGTCTTATCCTCAGCTTGGCCATCACTTTTACAGTTATACCTTCTCTTCCATCTCCCATGACTGTCCCACTCTTCATATAAAAATTTCTCTTGGGCTTTCATTCTAACATGTCAAATGGAACTTGTCTACTGCCAACTGACTCGACAGTTGTTTATGAGGATGTTTTTCATCTTCCTGGAGAGGAAGATCTTGAAACTTTGGAAAGAAATAGAAACTCCTTCTGCAAGGAGGAGGAGAATATTTTTAAGGAAGAGAAACTAGAAGTAAAGATGACTCATCCTCTCATTGCTTTCATTATCAGTATTTGTCTTTTCTGACAAGGTTAGACTGTTCTCTGGGAACAGTTTTCTTGAGTATGAAAATCAGTTAGCATGCTGTCTGAGAAACAGCTATAGACGACATTTATTTAAATGTTTTCATCTTGTCTTTTCTCCTTTTAGGAAGTTCTTTCTGGAGTCGTGGTCATAACAAGTAAGGACACAGTCCAGCACCAAGGTATCTCATTAACAATGGAAGGATCAGTAAATCTGCAGCTTAGTGCCAAAAGTGTGGGTGTGTTCGAAGCTTTCTATAACTCTGTCAAGGTAAGACCTGTGCAGGTTAATATTTTTAGCACAAAACCTCATCTCTTTTCTCAAATCTTTCTTTAATGGCTCTCAGGTAGTTATAGCACTTCATGGTATGTAAATGATAGAAAGCAGAGAAATGCTCAGCATTACCTAGTGATACATGATGACGTTGAGGGAGGAACTTGCACTGATTGGAGAGTTTTCTTTAGGGCTGAAATACAGTAACATAAATACTGTGGTTACTAGATGATGCATTGAAGAATCATGATTTAAAGAATCATGATTTAAAGTGACTTGTTTTAATTGGACTTTGTGCCACATGAGTCGCTATCACAAGAGTTTCTGCGGAGGCCATTGAGGTTGTGTGTTACTTACTAGGCATGATACAGGACCTGCACAAATTCTTTTGTGGAGTATGAGGCTGTGCACAGACTGACTGTGGAGCTCCTGGAAGGCCTCTGTGCTGCTCCCCAGGTTTGGAAGCGTGGGGTTTGGAATCTAGCAGGGCAAGTTATCTCTGGCTCCATATGAACATGGCTGTACTGATTGAAGCAAGGCTGGCTCTGTCTAGAGAGTCAGTATAGCTACATGTGCAAAACAGTTTGCTCAAGTTAGGCTAGCCTTGGTGCAGGGCCATTTGTAGTTAATTTGTTTACAATATTGTTGACAGTATGAATAATCTGCCCACGAATGATTGAAAAACAGAAAAAAAACCAGTAGAAGCGATAGATTATTTTTTTTTCCTCCCTGATAGAGGGAAAGTAATAGTAAAACTCTAGAGAGAAAAGAAGTGTAATCTTCAAGCAGGCTTCCCCAGTCAAATCATAGTCTCCCACTGGAACAATGCTTAACTAGCCCTAAACATAGATCTTTAGGATGGGAGAAGGCAGGAGGGAATGGCTAACTGCTTAGCTGTCACACATACTTGTTGATTCCTGCTGCTACTATTAAGGGTTATAATTTAGAAAAGGGAACTCCACTTTCCAAAGCTGAGACTCTGCTGTTTAGCTCTCTAAATATTTGGTCATTAGTATGATATGACCATAGATCACAAATTGTTTTTTTTGAGGAAAGCGTTCTTAATGTTTCTTTTCATTGTGAGACTGGAGAGCTGTGTGTCATGAAGAAATACCTGAGCGTCTGGAAATTCAGGAAGTCTTACTAGAGTTTGGTGGATGGTTGTTGGTTCTTGAAATGATGGGGCTGTCACTCTGCTTCAACCTAAACCTCTTAATATTTGTCTTTGCAGCCTATTCAAATTATTAACAGCACTATTGAAATGGTAAAACCAGGGAAACTTCCTAGTGGCAAGACAGAAATTCCATTTGAATTTCCGTTGCATATGAAGGGGAACAAAGTTCTGTATGAGACGTATCATGGTGTCTTTGTTAATATTCAGGTAAGGCAGTCATATCTATAAAGAAAGTCTGAATTTTTTTTGTCTATGGAATGTATTCTAAAGTATCTCTTAATCCATGGAAGCAGATAAAGTTTTCTTGTGATAAAGTTTTCTTTTCATAGTGCAATATGTTTTCTTTTCTCAATTTGAAGAATGAGCAGAGAGTTTAGAGATCCTTTGAAGTAAGTAGCTTTTAAACTTCCCTTTGTTAAAATAGCATTCTTCTGGTGTGTACTGTATTTCCTAGATGTAATTTAAGATTAAAAATGACGAAACATGTTAACCTTTTAAGTACTAATTTGTAGGTAGTTTCTAGTTGACTTTTTCAGTTCCAGTTTCTAGGAGTCAACACTTTCCACAGGTGGTAACACTTCTTAAATGTGGCAAAGGTACCATCCTGGGATTGCAGAATCCCATCAATATAATGTTGCTTTTAAAGAATTGTTGTGATGTCTGTTCCCTTTTCTTTTCCAGCAAGTTTAAGCTTTTAATTGAAAATAGTTGATGGTAACGAAACAGATCAGATGTAACATGGGATGTACAAGTGAGAATTAAAAGCATACTGGAAAGAGGGGCTTTGGGTTGAGAAAGGGTAAAATGGATTTGCCGTGCTTGTTAAATCTTGTACAGTTCTGTTACAGGGTGATATTTTCATCTAGTTAAGATTTTATTGTGAGAGAAGTTGCATTTACCATTTTGTAGATAATCTATATAGTAGTACATAGCCAGATACAAGTATGTGTACTGTTAACTCCAGTGAGACTTTGTTAGCATAATAGACAACCAATTAATGCTAATAATATTTAAATGTGAAAAGTGAAGTGTACTGACTTACCAGATCGATTTTAAGACACAGGGATAAATCCTACAGGAACAAAGCTGCTTAGTGTTCAGAGTCTGTTTTCCTGCATTCATTTGTGAGAAGGAATAGCTAGAGGAAATCTTGCCATCACTTGTTGTTTCAGCCCTTCCGTATGGAGTAAATCTTTAAAGAATGATGGCATAAACAGAACGGTAACAAGATGTCTCACTTGAAATACCTTGTCAGAACTACTGTAACATATATCTGATCCCTACTTATGTTCTAAACAACTACATCCATTCCCTTAATGAAAAGACGACTGCACTACAGTGTCCTTTTGTTCAAAACAAACGTGGCTGTGTAATTTTGTAATGAAGACTCAAACCAAAGTGTTGAGAGCTTGTAGCATCTTCAAAAACATGAACTGTTTGCGTTCCTGTGGAGATGAGTAGTAGCATTTACTGCCCAAATCTGTATGTACTACATGCTTGTAACAGAATCCTGTGGAAATACAATTTTGAAATTTGACCTTTTTTGGTTAAAAATTGTCTTACAATAGAGGGATTTGTTCGCTTGTTTTGTTTTGTTTTTTTGTTTGTTTTTTTGAAAGAAAGTCTTTCTTCAGCTATCTCTTGAATGCAAATATTGTATTAGACAATGCTTTTTCTTGCTGAGGAGTGTTTTTCTGTTTGGTGGGGTTTTTGTTTTTTTCTTTCCAGGAAAAAGTTGAAGGAGCCCCAAAATGCAAAAACTTTCATACCAGTGCTGATGAAGAATCACTGGGTTGTAAAACGTCCCCCTCCTTCCCCTCTTTTGCTCACTTATGAGAGTATGGGATTTGATGACAAAGTATAAAACTGTTAGCTATTTAGCTGAACTGGAAGTCATGTTACAGACTGGGATTTAAAGAAACCCTAACAAACAAACCAAAAACCCACAAAGAAAAACCTCACCTGCTAGCCTATCAGAAGTAACCTAAAGAAAAATTCTCTTGCTTTTTGTCTACATTCAGATAGGGTTTTTTTAAGTACTTCGCATATCTTTTTTTCAGTCTTGGCTTTCTTCCTAATGTATCGTTGTTTGTGGTAGGTATGTCAAAAATGGTGTAAAACTGGTTGAGTTGCTTTCCATAATCCAGATAACTTGCCTATGATTGATATCAGTTGTTCTTAAGATATACTTTAATGGTGAATATTTGTTTTGTTTTGTCATTCCCTCTCTCATCTACCTAGCTTCTCTTTACAAGCTGGGGATAAAATGTAATTAAAAGGTTAATCATTAGATTCCAGCCAACCTTTGGGAGTCCTGCTCTCCTGAAGAGGAAAACATAGGCTATCCTGAGGCTATTTAATGTGCATTGGTACCTGATAAAACAGATACACAGGTATAAATTGGGGAACGTTAAGTCTGTTTTCCAGAAAAATCAGGCTTGAATTGCTTAAAAATACTTTGCTAGTTTTAAATAAATCAAAGGAAAGCGTTAATTTGCTTCTAACCTGTTTATATTTGTTCTTTGTCCAAATCAAGAAATGGAAAAATAGACTACAAACAGTATGCCACCTATTTATTTTTTCATCTGAGTAACTAAAGGTGCTGTTTAAGAAACACTTCCAAGACCTCTGTCCAAGTCCTGTGCAGTTTAAAAGCAAGCCTCTATTTAGAATTACAGAATGGTTCGGGTTGGAAGGGACCTGAAAGACCATCTAGTTCCAACGCCCCTGCCATGGGCAGGGACACCTCCCACTAGAACAAGTGGCTCAAAGCCCCATCCAGCCTGGCCTTGAACACCTCCAGGGATGGGGCATCCACAACTTCCTGGGCAACCTGTTCCAGTGTCTCGCAACCCTCAGAATAAAGACTTTCTTCCTGATATCTCATCTGAATCTACCTTCTTTCAGTTTAAAACAGTTTCCCCTCATCCTATTGCCAAACTCGCTGATAAACAGTCCCTCCCCGTCTTTCCTGTAGACCCCCTTTAGGTACTAGAAGGCCGCTATTTTTTTTATATCTATCTATCTATCTATCTATCTNTTGTTGGTGGCTCCAGAGCTGGACGCAATGCCCCAAGTGGGGTCTCACCAGAACGGAGTAGAGGGGCACAATCACAAAAGATGTCTTGATCTCAGTATTAGTATGTTAGCTGGGGGTTCAGTATCAAGACTAAAGTCTCTGTTCTCATGCAGAGAACTTTTAATTGGACACTGAGGGCCAAATTGCAGGGCATGTGTGGTCCTGCTGCCTCATTGCACTGTGTTCCCTGGTCCGAGTGTAGTGCAGTAATAGAAGGTTTGCTCAACAGTGGTCAACTTCAGTGGAAACCACAGTCTGTGATGGGGAAAGAGATATGCTCCCTGGTCTTGTTCTTGCACACATGTTCAGGTTATGTGTAGAGAGACACCATGAACTGGAAATTATGAAGCTGAGTCCCTAGTCTGAGTGCACCTGGTTTTGCCAATTGCTTATCTGTAAAGAAGGAATTAAAAATGAAACAACAACAACAAAAAAACCCCCAGTGCTGAAGTGTATGGTTACTGTGATAACCAAGGTCATATTATTTTTCAGTCACTGGTTTATGGCTCCCTTTTTAGGGGAGAAAGGGGAGGAAATGGGCAGCAAGTTTTTGAACAGCGAACAGAAAAACTAACCTTGTTGCCTGACTTTACTGCACGCTGCTGCTTTTAAGTTTGGCTGTATGGTTAAAGATGGTTCCCCATTAAATATGCATGTAACTGTTACCACTGTTAAATTCAATCCTACAAAAAATTTAAAATTAGAGGGGCTGTCTCATTGATAATCGCTTATCCAAAGTATGGTGAAAAGCAATAACGTAATCATTCTTAACTGAATGTAATTTGGGTGCTGAAGCTGTACAGGAATACTGCTCTCTGTCAGTGAGTTAGTCCCTCAATCTCATAGTTTGTTACATATCACAGAAGATGCGGAAAGCATTTGCAAATGACTATGGGACTGTAAACACAAATAAAAACCATCTTTCATTTGGGAGCATCTAAAAATCATCGTATACCTCTTATCTCCTTCCCCTCTCCCCATCACTGGTATGTACGTTGCCTACTAACCTGTTTTAAATAATGCCTTAAATATTAATAACATTAACATGCTGCACATATGCAATAAAAAGATGAAAAGTTAAGAGAGATAGAGGAGATCTTAACTAAGGCTCTCTTCTTTTTCTCTGTCATCCTGTTCTTCCCAGTATACCCTACGGTGTGATATGCGACGTTCTCTGCTGGCAAAAGACCTAACTAAGACTTGTGAGTTCATTGTCCACTCACTGGTAAGTGTGGTTTCTATTAACTATACAAAGTGAGATTTTATTTTTTTTTCCCCCACTTTAAGTGAAGCTTGGCAGTAAGGTTAGAAGACTAGGTAAAACCATGTAATTTATAATAGCAACACATGGGATATGTATGAGTAAAGGAAACTAGCCTCAAAAAAACCTCTATCCTGAAGAGCTAGGGTGTCAGTTGCTTCTTATTAGAGTAACTCATCTCTCTTTTCATTTAAAGAAAATAGTACAAAGAAGATTTGGATTATAAGATGTTTTTATACTGCACTGAGTTTATTCTCTTATTCATCCTTTAAGTTCTGAAACAGTGGTGTGGTTAGATAAATATTATGGTGTTGTTCTAAACAGTATTTCAGGCTATCTGAGCATTTGTTAGCCAAAGGTTCCAGGTGCCCACAATGCCTGTCCTAGAAATGGGAGTTTGTTGGTGAAGAGAAAATACCTGATTTCTGTTCTTCAGATGACTAATTATGATTTAGAGCCCTGACTCAAAGTATCAAAGCTGGGACTGCATCAAGTTAGAAATAAGAAGCTTGTCAGCTTAATCGCCTTTGCTATTAAGTAAGCCCATGGTTGGCAATATGCTGAGATAACTAGGTTAAAAAATATCCACATCCTGCGGTTAGCAACACAGAGAGCGCCTTCCTCCTGTGGAGGTAGCATTGTGGGATGAGACTGTCTCACAAGAAATGCTTTGCTGCTTGTTATTTAAAATTCCTGTATCAGTCTGGTTCTTAGTTGATGTTGACTTGTACGCATGTCCAGAATGTCCGATGTCAGTACAGACTGTGCTGGCCTAATTAAGTATCTCTTTTTTCCACCCACAACTTGCTAGAACGTACTGTTTCTATCATTCCTTTGAACTCTTAACAGGACAGTAAAGTATTAGACTCTTGTCTTACTTGTGAATAATGGTGGAAATATGTTATTTTAGTCCTATAGTACCTTTTTTAAAGATTTAGTACCTTTTTTAAAGATTTAGCTAGGTGCTGTAAAGAAGTTTCCTGTTGGTAAGATTTCATTATTTTCTAAAATATATTATGCTACATTTTATTGGTCCATTATTACATTATAAGTAAGCCACACTTGTCAAAATAGTGAACAAATTACATATTATGCAGTTTCCTGGTTTTATTTCTTGTTCCCACTACAGCACTTAGATCACAAGTCAGTAAATCGTGAATCTCTCAGTCAGGGTGAATTAATGAGGTTTTACTGAACATATAATTCTCACTGTCAGTGCTCAATGTACCATTTCCCTTAACCTTATTCTTTGCCAGAATTTGTCATTTATGGGAAAATACAGTCAGTCTTCCATCTTGCAGCTGGGCAGCAGAAGCTGTTTTGAATTCTTAAGTGGTGAGGGTAGATCCTAAGAGTTCAAGTGAAGCCCGTTGGTGGTGGTGTGCTCTGCCAGCTCACAGTTAGATACAATGGAGTCCCTCATAATCGATGCTGCGCTGGCCACTTATTCTAAATATGCAGGGAAAAGACAGTGCATCTCACTGAGATAAGGATGGAGAGAGAGGCCAGTGAATGGTAAGCAAAGCTTGCCTTCCCGATGCGGAGTGCAGGCTGCCATCTCAGCTGAGCTCAGGACCCATTCAGACTTAAGACAAAGACGTCTTGGTTTTGTGATAAATGGTGTGAATAGATACTGAAGAACTATAATAACGTGCCCTCAAAATTGCTTCTCCAGCGTGGAGCTCTTAAGCTGGACCAAGTTTTGGTTTTTTACAGTTAAAGAAGCTGGATGCAAAGCCCACTAAATCCATGCTACACTAGATTCCATCAGCTGAGGATCTCCTAGTAATAGCAGGATGGCTTAGGAGACCTGAGCTGTTACGGAAAGGGCAGCAGAAAGAGGTCAAAGTGCTCAGAGATAACAAGAGGGAGGAAGAGTTTGTAAAACATATTTGAAGCAATGGAGCAAGTTCATGTATAATCTCCGCCTCTCTCCCCTGCTCAAATTTAGTAAGCATTAATAATGAAAGGAAGTGTTGCAAGTGACATATAAAATGTAATTATTTGTAAATACAGAAATATGAAATTTAACTTTTTTCTATAGCATACCATATGCTTCAGATAGATAGTGTATTTCTTCTTTTCCAGGTGGTTTAGAGTAGTCAACCACATGGGTTTTTTTCTTTTCCTTTGTTTTTTTCTTTTCAGTATAGGTAGAGATTATACCAAAAGCTTAGAAATGGAGAGTTTGTTGTGGTTTACTGCAATGGCAAACACAAAGTAACCAAAAATTGACACAGTTCTGTTTCCACCGTTCACATTCATGGTGCATTGCAACTTGTATTCAGACAATATCATAATGTTATTTAATAACAAAGGCAGGAAATCTCAGGTTTTCTTATGACATAGACACATACTTTCAGTATGAAGCCGGTTCTGAAAACTGACACATCCAACAGTTGCTTGACTTTGTTGTCTTTTTTTTTAATGTTCTCTGTGTGTGTTTTGTAAATCATAGTTTACAGTTTAACTCTTTCATTACTTGTAGTCACAGAAAGGGAAACTGACGCCAAGCCCAGTAGACTTCACAATTACTCCTGAAACTTTGCAAAATGTTAAAGAGGTAAGGGTTTTCTTATTATTTTATTTTAAATGTAATGCTTGTGTGATTCTGAGTGAGCACAAGAGAGGAGTGATTAAATGCTGCCCTGCAGATAATCAGCTCTTTCTTTTTTCCCCCCTCCTTTTTCTCCTTTTTTACTTTTGTAAGCAATAAAGTAATTCTGCCTGATGTCTTGTGATAGTGGTGACTAATGTAAGGTGGAACTTTGTTCAGTAATGGTTAAATATTTTTACCATTTTTCTGAATGAAAGATGGCAGTGAAGCAAGGGAAAACGATCTATACCACTTGTAGCCAAGATCCTTTAAAAATGTGTATTTTGATCCTTTGTTATGCCTTTTTTTACAGCTCCATGTGGCTTTGGGAAGCCTGTATGAACAGTTGTCGCTGCCTTGGTCATTTAGCTTTATTAACACTGGTTTCTGTTTGTCCACTGAAACCAGTGTTCTGTTTTTCCAGATTTTCCTGTTGTGCTCTTTTTTTTTACAAGAATACTTTCCTGCGTTAGGTCTCCCCTCTGCATCTCCAATTTGTCTTCCGTTATTAGTACCAGACTTCTGAATTTAGACCTACTCTTCCACTTGTTTCTCAAATCAGCTGTTTGGTTGTTTCATGCTACTGTTGACCTTATCACCTTGTATTCATAGAATCATTGTGGTTGGAATGGACTTCTGGAGATTGGTTAGTCTGGCCCCTGTGCTCAGACCACAGTCATCTAGAGCAGGTTGCTCAGGGCCACGTGTATTCAAGTTTTCAATATCTCAAAGGATGGAGACTTGCAACCATTCAGCAATGTTAATGTTTGACCACCCTGATTACTAAATAAATAATTACTAAATAAATAAATAAATGAAAAGTAATTTCTTTATTTTGATTTGTTTCCATAGCCTCTTTCTTGTCCTCGCTAGCTACCACTGAGGAGTCTGACTCCAACTTCTTTACTCCTTCCCACCAGGTATTTATACATATCAAAGGGTCCCCCTGAGCCTTCTGTTCTGCAGGGTGAACAATCCTAGCTCTCAGACTCTTCTATTATGTCACATGCTCTTAACCATCTTCATGGCCAAGGCTGGACTTGCTCCAGTAAGTCTGTGTTTCTTGTACCAGGAAGTCCTGAATTGGACACATTATCCCCAGTTTTGTCTCATCAGTGCTGAAGAGATGAGGAGAATCACCTCTGTCAACCTCTTGGCAACACTTCCTAATGCAGCTCAGGATGCTGTAGGCCCATTTGTCCAGCCTGTTGAAGTCCCTGTGGAGGAACTATCTGGTTCACAAACTGCTCCTTCCAGTTTTGTATTATCTGCAGACTTGCTGAGGAAGCGCTCTGTCTCATCATCCAACCCATCACTGAAGATGTGAAGTAATATTGACTCCAATATCGACCCCAGTCACTGGTGTACACCACTAGTGACTGGCCTTCAGCTGGACTTTGTGCTACTAATCACAAACCTTTGAGTCCAGCAGTTCAGGCTGTTCTCAGTCTACCTCAGTGTCTTAAGCTGTACATCCAGTCTGTACTCCCATCAGTTTGGCAGCGAGGTTGTTAGGAGAAACAGTATAAAAAAACAGTGCTGAAGCCAACATAAACAGTATCCACGGCTCTTTGTTTGTCCACCAAGCTAATCATTTCATCATAGAAGGCTATCAGGTTGGTTAAGCATGATTTCGTTTTCATAAATCCATGCTGACTGTTTCCAATCACTTTCTTGTCCTTTATATGTTTGGAAATGGCTTTCAGGGTTGTTTCCTCCATTACTTTCACAGGGATAGAAGCAAGTGACATTTACTATCTTCCATTCCTCAGGAACCTTCTTTGTTCATGACAGCCTTTCAAAGACAATCAAGATTGGCCTCGCAGTGATATGGTTCAGCTTCCTCAGCACTTGTGGGTATGTGCCATCAGGTTCCATGGACTTCTGTGCATCCAGTCTGTTTAAATGTTCTCTAACCTGCTTCTCCTCTACCAAGGGTAACTCTTCCTTGCTCCAAACTCCTTGTGGTTGCAGCAACCTGGGATTCCTGAAGGCAAATCTTACCAGTAAAGTCCGAGACAGAGAAGACATTAAGTACCTGCTGTCTTTTTCCTGTCTTTTGTGACTAGGTCCCCTGCCGTATTCGGTAGCAGGCTGACATTTACCCTTGTCTTCCTTTTGCATCTGGTAGACTTGTAGATGCCCCTTTTTGTTGCATATATGTCTCTTGATTTAACTCCAGGTGGGCTTTCCCAAAACCATCCCTGCACACTCAGACAGTGGTTTTATGTTCTTCCTGGGTCACCTGACCCTACTTCCATATTTTGTATTCTTCTGTTTCATGATTTTTATCAGTAGCATCTTGTTCATCCGTGCAGGTCTCTTCCTACCTTTGCTTGGCTTTCCGCGTGTTGGAATAGAGCGTTACTGAGCGTGGAGGAGGTGATTCTAGAAAACCGACCAGCTGTCATGGCTGAAGTCTAAATCCAGCTGGGTTAGAGGATGAGCACGTTATGCGCAGCAGCAGAAGATGAGCAGGTTATGCCCAGCAGCCTCTCATGTCTCCGGAGACTGCTGCACACTGAAAGCATGTGTTTTTCCAAATATAAGGATATAATAACTAATCTTGGTGGTAAAATTACTTTTGAGACATATTTTTGAGACTACTGCTAAATACTAAGCTCTCAGCAGTCTGCTCTTCCTATAAACCATATTTCCATATAAATTATTTTCTGTTTCTTCTTTCTCTTCTGTATCTTGATACTCTACTCATTGGCTTAGCAAAGACCCAGTGGTACACATCTTAAGAAAGTCCTGTCCATTAAAAGCTCTTTCTCAAGTTTAATAGCAGACCCTGTGCCTTTCTCTATTTCAAGTACATAACTACAAAAGTAGGTTCTAAAACTTACGACAACTCTGATCCAGCAGACTTTGGTATTTAATTGTGGAGCTGTCTAAAGAATGTGTATGGTAGCACAAGCAGTGGCCTTTTTTTTTTTATATTATTTTTATTTATTCTTCTGTTTCAGAAAAATGTGTGGGTCTGAAGTGACTACCTGGTGGACAGGTAGAAAAAGTCACTGCTTTGGTATATTTAAAATATTAACATCTTAATTCTCTGCTTGTCTGGAGATTGTGACAGAACTATAATTTCTGGTAGACTACTAGAAAACCGATTAGGAGGTTTGCAGTAGCCAAGCAAAGCACAAAGAGGTTAGATTAAAAACCAGGATAGATGTGCTCTTACGTTCTTGATTGTCATTTTTTGGGGATTATGAAAGAGAGTGTAAATTATAGGTCCTATGAGAGAAGACCTAGCCTAGGATTAAAATATGACAAGTAATGACAGAGTAGTAAGGCTCTAGGAGAAATATACCTTTAAAAAAAGTCTCGTAGACTAGGATTGAGGAAAATGGCCTTGAGTTCTTGTTCTGCAAGCTCCTTTTATCTCTGTCTCTTAGGTTCCAACCACTATGGGGGGTAGCTATATGATGTCCCTCTGAAGCACTGGTCGTAAGACGAACCTCCTGGGGATCATACAATAAAAAAGCGTTTAATACATTATCAGGCATCAATATTTCATAGGGAGGTTTTGTCAGGCACATAACTTCTGTTATTTAAGTTAGGAGAAAATACTCAGGTGAGGTCATGTTTACTAAACACATGGAAATTCCTCTCTCTTTATTTCCCCCAAAGATTTGTTTTGAGTGGAACAGCTAAATTCTGCAGAGGTGTTGGGTATCTGAGCGAAACAGTCTAAACAATAGCTGAGGAGAACTTTTCTGCCATTACTACTGGCAGCCAGGACTGAGAAGCAAAACAAACAGATCGGGAGAAAAGAAGTTTGTGCCAAGAGAGTTGGTTTGGAAGAAGGGAAAATAAGTTACATGGGCAAGGAAATCCAGTGCCACAAGCAAGTGTGAGCAGATGGTTGGAAGGTAGGGGCTAACATCAAAGACGACAATAACAAATAATTAAGGCAGGAGAATAAGGCTTGCAAAAGAAGGGGAAGGCTAGAGCAGGATGCTCAAAGAGTTTGAAGAAAGTTGGATGGGGAAGATGCGAGCTGAAGATGTGGGTAGAAAACTCGACTGTTTCAGTATGCCAGAACTTGACATGTAACTGGAGTTTCTGGCATATGAGTTTCTCTGGTGGCAGAGAGTATCTGGTGCCTGCTGGCCTGGGCAAGGGGAGCAAAAACCCCCATTTGGTCTTTTATGGAAACTGATTTAGAGACTGTCATCTTCGATCAGCTATTCTTACTCCTCCTTCATTAAAACGTAGGAAACATGCTTGCTGCTAAGAAAATTTGAAAAGTTAGGTGCGATGCTAAAACTCTACTAATTGTCCTTAATTGATGTCTTAGTACAATAAGCAGTATGCTACATGCCACATTAAAGGAAGATTTTTAAATGCCTGTCTTCCCTCCCAGTAATGACCATGAGAAAGAAATTCAAGAAGGTGGAAAAATCACTGAAAAGATAGACTATATTGTAACCTGTAACAAAATGGGACCGGAATGCTGTTCTCTAGAGCACTGCCAGCTGCCTTAACTTGACCATCCTGTTAGCTCCTGCCAGCCTGCCTCCTTCACCATACGGTTCCCAACTTCTGCATTAATTGCAATAGCCAAGTTTTGTCAGTTCATCCCAAGAAAAATGCTCCTGTGGATGGAATGAGTAAGGGGGATGCGTGTCAGGGCAGAGGGTAGTAAGAGATATCTTAATGCATCTGCATAAGGATGCAGATTTAAAGAGTTATATTATTTAGGTTATATGTGAGGCATTTCTGAACTTTTGAGTTCTTAACTTTTTGGAATTTCCTACATATTTTGATAACTGTCTTTCTAGAAGGTATTTTTTTCTTAGTCTCCTCTTACAGTTGTGTCCCCCCCATCTTTTCAGAGAGCTTCACTTCCAAAATTTCTCATCAGAGGTCATCTCAGTTCTACAAACTGCATCATTACACAGCCACTGACGGGGGAGCTGGTGGTGGAGAATGCAGAGGCCGCAGTCAAAAGTATTGAGCTGCAGTTAGTGCGTGTGGAAACCTGTGGTAAGTTTCTCTGTACATGGAATGTGTGTAGACTGCAGTAATTGCCACTTGCACTCTTTCAGCTTAAATATGAAAGCTTGTCAAACGCCATACAATTAAGAAGACTTGCAAAAAATGGTTTCGCGCTTCAGGTAGAGCAGTCCAAACGTTAATTTAAATAACCTCCATGATCCTTAACTCAAGAGTCCTAGTGTGAAAACTTGCAGGTCAAAGGGCAAAATGTTTTGCCCACACCCACCTCCCCCCCAGCCCCAGTGTATTTTTGTTTTCAGTTTTGGCCACTGCCTTCTCTTTTCTCTTTCCCTTCCCCTCCTTTCCCTCTGACTTTCCTCACTTTCCCCAGGGTGCGCGGAAGGTTACGCCCGAGATGCCACAGAGATACAGAATATTCAGATTGCTGATGGGGATGTCTGCAGGGGCCTACCCATTCCTATATACATGGTGTTTCCCAGGCTGTTCACCTGCCCTACCCTGGAAACAACAAACTTCAAAGTTGGTAAGGACTTTATGCTGTGTTGGCGTCTTTCATCCGACAGAAGGTTCTAGTTTCACTTCAGCTTCTGGCGGGTAACGGGATAAATCGCTGTCAGCACTGCAAGAAGCAGCAAGGACATCCGTCTGTTTCCCTGGAGAGGTCTCCTGAAGAGGATTGCAGTCTGCTGTATTTCATACAGACGGAGAAAATACAGCCCAAATAAAGAGTTGTGCAACTATTAAGCTACTTCTGACGAACAGAATTCTGTGGTAAAGGGACAGGAGAAGCAGTGTAACGGCAGGTAACTTTTCTGCCAAAAAATTACATGTGAATTAACACTTGAGTAGTAGCCCAAGAATAAAATGCCAAGATCATCCCTTCTTTCTTTTCATCACCAGTGAGAATCCCTCTTTCCATTCCCTTGTCTTTTTGTTTCCCATTCTCCTCCCTCACAGAATAGAAAAAGTAAGGTGAGGCTCTATGTGACTTCGCTTTTCTTCATCTACACCAGCTGCTTCTTCCTGCTTATTGCTGCCAAAATCCAACATTTTCCTTAACATACACTTGAAATTTAGGATTTTCCTCACTTGTTCAAATAATTACTGCAAAAATTCTCTTTGCTAGCCTGTTTTTCTTCCCTTCGTCCTGCTGGAATCTGTTGGTTCTTTTTTCTTTTTTTTTTTTTAATTTATTTTACTGTATCAGATTGAAGCTACAAGTTGCTGCTTTTAGGATCCTTCCCAACTGAAGCCCCTCCTACTTCTCTGCTGTCTGTCATGGACCAATGTGCACCACATTTTCCAGCTTTGCCTGTTTATCTGTTCCCCCAAGAGTATTTTTTATTAGATACTGATTTTGAACAACACAACGTAATATCTAAAGAGCAGATTTTTCTTTTGAAAATTTTTCTTATAGTTTGCAGGTATATTGTATCTTAGTGTTTAATTTCCTAAGGCCACACATAATGTAGGACTCTTAAGGCCATGTTACATGCTGACAGCAGGGGAGGAGTCTGTTCCCTAACTCTTCCACTTTCGTGCTTCTAAATGTGAGGCATCTTTCCCAAAATATTTTCATCTTATATGTCTGAACTCTGCCTGTTGTCCAGAAGACTGTGTGTCATAGTTTCTCAGTGATAAAGAAATGAATCCAGCAGAATCCCAAAGATTAGAACAAGCCAAGGTTCTCTAGGAATGGCCCAAGGTCTGGGATGCCGGTGGTGAGGATCTGCCAGGAGCACTGTGTTCATCCCTGCCACAGGAAAATCCAGGGTATTGAAACAGCGTGGAACAGCCCTGTGAAGTGCTGCCTCTGAGAGCAGGAACCGCCTGCCTCTCATCCTACTCCTACAATTCAGAGTCATTATGGACTCCTCATTTTTATTTTTTTTCCCTTCTTCCAGAGTTTGAAGTTAACATTGTTGTCCTCCTGCACGATGATCATCTCATCACAGAAAACTTCCCGCTCAAACTCTGCAGGATGTAAATAGCCAGAAGAGAAAGGACAAAATTCTTCAGAGGCAAAGCGAAATTTTATCCATGTCTTATTTTAACTGAAAACACATTACTTCCTTCTTCTGCTGGTAGTTGTGCTTTCAGTTCTCTGCAATAATGTTGGTAAGACTTTGCCTGCCTTGCGATAGCTGATGTGGATGTATCTCTCCAGGCAGCCTTGTCAGGTATCTTTCTGACTTCAACAACCATATTTTCCCCGGTTTTTCTCAGAGAAATCCTGAAGGAATGATTCTGTATTTTTCTACAAGTTGTAGAAATATGTACTAAGTTTCTGTCCTTATTTCATTTTGTAATACTCGTTCCAAAGTCCTTTAAAGACCTCTTAAACCTAGTAAGTCCTGTTACAGGTGGTGTATATATAGTGCTGGGGGAGGGTATGGGACTTGTAATATAATACTGAATAGTGTCTTTGAAGGTGTAATAAATGGTGCTACAACAATCAAGGTGGTGGTGTGGGATGAATAGTGCAAGATGAATGTGAAATAAGTGATGCGAAATGAATAATGATGTGAAATAACACCAAGTGTGTTTTGGTCAGATCAGGAATATGAATCTGTATTGGAGGAATGCTTAGAACTGAAGTTTGCCTTGGCCTCTCCTCAGATTAGAAAAGCAATGCCTTTACTTTATCTTTGCTATTTGTATAAAATAGCACTGAAAAAGACCAGGCAAAAGTTTTTTAGCTTGAGAATATACTTATTATTTGGAGTATACCACTTTCCCTTTTATAAGACTTCTATAACTCCGTTTTGATGTGAAAAAAAAGTCACCACCACCAAAAAAAGCAGCACCACTGCACTGTTGCAGCCCAGGCTCTGCCCAGGGCAGGCTCCGCTAAGTGGTGGGAAAACTGCACTAAAAAACTTCCTATGCTGGGGCACCTTGTGCCTTTAGAACGTGGCTTTCATTATATGAACAACCATTCCAAAGGAGACAGTCACTCTTTATTAGGTGGGTTAATATTGTCCCTTGTTCAACTTAAAAGTATAAATGTAAATGCCAGGAAAGGAGTAAGTTAAGGTAGATACATTAAAGTGCTTGTAACTATACATCTTCAAGGAACTACACACGAAAACTACTTCAGTGAGAAATAACCCTCCCAACGCAAACAGGTCGTAGATTTTGATGATGTTTTATGTAAACAGAACCACCACAATTTAATTCTAATTGTGAGTTTTCCATGCACTATTACGCGGTGTGGAAGCAGGCTAAGTATATAGTGTTATATAAACTATAAGTGTAAAGATGACAACCTGAAAAGACAATTAAGAAAACTGCCAAAAAGTAATTTCCTTCAGCTTTATCCAGCAGCATTGCCAAGCAGGAAAATGTAATTCTAGGTTTGGCCCTGGTTCTGTATCGTCTGTATTTCAGGAGTAAACATCGGAAATTGTTATTTCAGTGTCTTGTGGGGGAAAAAAAAGCGCTCTTTACTAGAACTTAACACTTCTCTAAAATCAAGATATCACACAGGATTATTTTTGGAAAGCAGAAGCCACTCTTTGTGGTCTGCACGACGTGACAAGAGTGCCACCTGCTGCTCGAAGTAGCCCTGTCACCTCCACCTTCAAAGTTAACCGGAAAGATGGACTGTGGTGTTTGTCCTGCCCGGGCCCCGCATCCGGCATAGATCAGCTCCTTGGTGCAGAACTCCAGCCCGCACAGCTTCCCCCTTCCCGCTGCAGGAACGGACCGGGGGCTGTTTGCTCTAAGGCTTCTTTTTTAAAGGTGTGGATGACCTGTCTCTGGAAATCACTGAAGTTCTTCCATCTTATGGGAGTCGGGGAAGAGAAAAGCTGCACAGATCAAAACCCATCCTGCTTTTCTGGGAACGTAGGGTCCTGTCTGTGCTGTGGCTATAGGAAAAATAAGATTGGCTGACAGCAAGCAAGTGTACGTACATATCAGTTCAAGGCACTACCAAAAGTGCCTTCTTACCTGTTTTCACAGCCAGTCTGCCCTTCTTACCTCAAGGCACATTACATTCTATTTGGAGAACAGTATCAACTATGGCACATGTGGGACTGCTTCGCCACCGCTTAGCAGGTCAAGGGTACCTCTGCTCAGGAAAAGCTGAGAAGATGATATATACATATCCCCCGCCCCAGGAAAAGAAGGGCAGCTGAAAAGGATGCAAATGCTGTAACGCTGAGCAGTGCAGTACCTCATTCTTCAGGCACAAGGTGCCTTAGCTTTCTAGCATACAGCAGATTACGCACCAATAACTCAGATTTAGCAAAAACATTACACCAAAAAAACACATCAGCTGCAGGAGTAATTTTATTTTTGATCCAAGTGCCAATTAATATACGGATTAATCATAGAATAGTTTAAAACTTCATCTGGAGGATACATATCTCTTGGGGGAACAAATGACCCCTAGAATTAGCTAACTTAATCTCATGTAATCAATTTAATACTGCTTGTATCCCAACAACAGTCACCCGCAAGTTTCAGAGTGGTTAAGCTGTACACGCTCTAGTCCTGGTCTTTTGGCTACTTGAGACAAATTTTACAGTGATGGAGGTACTCTGGCAAGCCCAGACTTTTAAAGCAGCAGGACAACTGTTCTTTCAGCTGTTTGTATTCTGTACCTCACGCTGTTGATGAACATTCATGCACAGAATACAGATGCAGTGTTGCTTCGTCAAAAATAAAAATCCCGTAATTCTGATTGAAGCAAATGAGCTCTTCAACAATGAGGGACATTCAAACCATATTTCAAGATTAAAAAATTGAGCCACAGTATTCCAACTCAATGATACACAAACAGAAAGGATCGCATAAATACTTAAGAATTCTTGCTTCAAAATATTACTAAAAGTGATTATTTAAACGATTTGAATTATTAGCTATGGATTTGTGCAGAGAAAGGAGCTGCAATTATATGAACTGCATTCATAATGACCGCAACAAGCCCGATGTGAATCCTGCAGTTAAACTGTAATTGTTTATGCCAGAGGAAAGCAATGTCTTGGCTGTTCCAAATTCTGCTAGTCTGTCATTCAGGTCACCTACTTGTGTAAGATTAGAATTTATTTTCAGTGTGGTTTAAGCTCTGAAGGAACCCCCTTGCTTTACAGGAATTATGCACCATCCTTTGAGAAAATTAGATATAGCAGATTAAATATCCCTTGGCCAAAATAACCTACCTGTTTTGTGTGCTGCTGGCCCCTGAACTTCAGCACTTTCACACATTTAGGCAGCAACCAGGACAAGTGCTGGATCTTGGAGTATGGTAACCTGATTCTGCAGGTGCCTTGGCAGTACCAGCGTCGTGCAGCTTAACACAAGTGTTAAATACCGAATCAGTCTGAGTCCTACTACCATTTTCAGTAAAACCAGGGTTCTGTCTCTTTCTAGGCATTGTGTTTCTGTTCCTTATCACGGTGGTTATTCTGCAGCCGCTTTACATCTTACTATAGTGTGTTCAAATAAAACAAGGTTTAGGCATATTTGTTTCGTGCAGGAAGCACAGGGAAGTCTTCAGGTAGCAGAGCATGAACGCGGCAGATGGGGCAGGTACTTGAATGTTGCTTAAGCCATGTTCTAATACACTGCAAGAACAGGAAGATGATGTTAAGGAAACAGTCTGGTATAAAGAATTCAGCTTAAGTATGTTAATAATTGTCACTAATAGCAATTTTCCCAATATGTCCTATGTTACTAAAATTTTCAGTTAGAAAACTGTTCTCCAATTCTGATGCTGTGCTGTTCAATTTACATTTGCACCTGTTCTGCAATAACAAATCAGCAGTAAACAAATAAGGTGATGGGAAAAGGTCACAGACAGAAGTACCAAGTTATTCTAACATAATTCTTTCTCACTACGTTAAGTTATACATGCAACTGGTATCAGGTGGCAAACGCAGGGTTTAGAGTGAATTATCACTTTAGTTAAAAATCTAAACCCAGAAACTTTCTGACACAGTAAGACCGCGTATATAGCAAGTCTTGGTGTACAAAGTACGTAAAAGAGAATTGTGCACTGTTCTTTAAGCACTGAAGCGTAAGGGGGAAGAGGGTTACTTTTAGAAAGTGGAACAATGGCATAGCTGAACAGAGTTTGTAAACATTTGCATCTAAGTGCTAAGAACAAAAATCCTTACTTCTCTGTGAAAATGATGCCCGCATTCTAGTTCACATGAGTCTCTGCTTAGCTCATCATGACATATTGTGCAAGGATCGTCGCTGGAGGCCTACACATAAAATGGTAAGTTACTTAAGAACTCGTCAACAATTAATCGGCAAAGTCTAATAAGCTAATAATGTTACTAATTTTAACCAAGTATATTTAAGCTTTTGTACACAAAATGAACAAGTCAATTATTTTTTTCAGCAATACTTTGATTATTTTATGTCTGAAGAGAAGTACACGGCAATCACTTCACAGTCATTGCAACAGCAGAGAACTTACTGTATAGTCTAGTTTTTTCCATTTAGATTTAGGTGTTGCTCCAACATTTCCCCAGGGCTGGAGATTTGGCTGAGATGGATTTTTACTCGAGGCATTTTTATGCACAGGTCTCGCCTTGGGTGGGCTGGGCACATTTTCTCCTGCAGGTACTTCCCGACTCTGAGCTCCAGTCTGCGCTGGTGAAGCAGAGGATACTGACGTCACAGGTCTCCCTGTTGAAGTTGGGGCCTAGACAGGTATTGGAAGAGACTTTTGAGCAAGTTCGTATTTCAGAGCTTGACAGCAGAGGAAAGTTTGTAGTCTTTTCTGGACTGTGCTGCACCGTTTTCTCTGGCAGAGACGCACAGTAGAAAAGGCAGCAGCTACATACAGCACAGTACCTTATTTTGCTGGTCCAGAATGAGTTCTGTCACTCTGCTTAGAATTTCATCTAAGCTCAAACCTGACAATGTATTTCCATTTCTTCTTTGTACATCTTTTATAAAGATAATAAAGTCTGAACTGAAAAATAAAAAAAGACATGATTACTGACTGGCAATACCATGGCTATTATCAGCATTAGAGAACACTGTAGCTTCCATGTTTGATTCACAGCAGTAGAGCCTTTAAAAGATGCAAACATCTCAAATGAACTGTACCAAGTACCTGCTTCCAATACCTCTGAATAAACCCGGATCTAGCTACCTTAACTGTAAAAAAAACCTAAATGATAAAATACTACTACTGCTGCTGCTTCTACTTGCAGGTGGTTCTAATTGGAAGAAAAACCAAAACACATAAGCCAGCACAGTAGGTCTATTCCCTTAAGGAATGGCTCTGAATGGGAGGGGAACAACTAATATTACTGTTCTCATGAAATAGGAGGCCATCTACTAAGAAATCAAATCTTCTTGTATTTTATCACTGGATGTTCAGAACTTCTGTTATTGGGCGTAACATTACACACATTAAAAAAACCCGTACCTGCTATAGTTTGGGAATATACTCTGTAGATGCGCAATAATGTTTTCAAATGCTTTGGGAAGCATTTTGTTGTTTGGGAGTCCAGAAGGCCTTTGTTGTATAGATGAGTCACCTCCGTGGTTCTGGTTTGGCTGGACATTCTGAGTATTACTTCCAGAAATCCCTGATGGACAAGTTCCTGAAACTTTCTCAGAATATGATCCTTCCAAAGGTTTGGAGTGCGTTTTCACTGACCCACCACTTGCAGAATAAGACTTAGGATTTGCGTATGCTAGTTTAACTCCGGCCTGTGTATTAAACAAAGCATGTGTTGGACCTGGATCTTCAGCACTTGAAAATGCAGGCAGTAAATTAGGATGTGCAGGTGCAGAGGAATACATGACAATGGCTGGATCACTGACGGGAGGTCTGCCTTGTTTTGCCTAGGAAATAAACAGATTTCACAGGAAAAAAGAGTGATTAAAATAAATTGAGCAGAACTCGCAAGCATTTGTGGCATGAACTATGACACATTTGGTCGTGCTAAGGAACTGGAAGGTCATATCCATTTATCTTAATTTGCTTTACTTAGCTAAGAATATTGCACAAAGGTGGTCCGTAATATGTACTACAGAGTTAATCCTGTTTGAAACAGGATTAAATAGCAGAGCATGTATGCAAAACGTTCCTTTAACTTTAGGACCTTTAACTTCATAGAATCACAGAATGTGTTGGGTTGGAAGGGACCTTTAAAGGTCATCTAGTCCAACCCCCCTGCAGTAAGCAGGGACATCTTCAACTAGATCAGGTTGCTCAGAGCCTCATCAAGCCTGACCTTGAATGTCTCCAGGGATGGGGCCTCCATCACCTCTGGGCAACCTGTGCCAGTGTCTCACCAGCTGAGACGGACAGCTGTAAGTCGTACAAAAGTACAGCTTAAAGTTGGTGGTAGAAACAGAACTGCTTTAAATAAGTGCCATCAATTTGAAAACACAAAATTCACTGCTTTTAGTAGATTATATAATCTATATATAATACAGTGTAGTTTCTTTTTTTTGAACAGAAACACGTCAGCTATAATCATCAAACTTCTTTTTGCACTAACGACTCTTTTCCATAAATGGAAAGAACTCCTTAAAATAAGTTTAGTTGTTTGACCCCCTGACTGCTATTTATTTCAGTACTTGACTGCTCTAGGAAGGCTTTCTAACACACAGACCTAAAATTCTACATTGCTTCATGCAAACATTTCATCTTTTTTATTTGGGTTCACGATTTGCCTATTAAAGTCCTCTCAAAGCTGAAAGAATTACAGATCTCTCTTCTAAAAGGTTACTCCTGTATTACTGCATTAAAAATAGATACCAAATGCAGAACAAGAGGCTCAAAAGTCGCTCTTTCCCAACCTGTAAATTGATGGTAACCTAAGGATGGTAACGAAGTTATCTACATATTCTTAAGAGTTACGTGACAGTAAGTAGAAAGAAGATACCTAGAAATAAGTGGAGAATAAAAGTTACGCATGAGAGCGTAAGTGTAACTATTCCTTGTATAAATCCAGAAAAACTGTAGTAACAATCATAAATATATACTATTAGGACAGAGGCTTGAATCTACATTATACCAAAAACAAACAAAAGAAAAAAAAAAGTGACTTTCTGGAGAGAATATATATAAAAAACAGTTGTGTGTCATCTTCAGTGAATTCAGGAATTTCATTTGTGTGCACTACAAGTGCATTTTACTCATTGTGTCAATTACTTCCCCTGTTTTGAGAGATGACTGAACCCTTTTTTCCTCACTCCAAACTGCCCCAGGCCCAGTAGTTTCCAAATGCTATTTGTCTCCAGGACCGGGCATCAGCTCCGTGCCCCGGTTTCAATTGCACCGCCAGCGAACGGCGTCACGCAGGCTGGTGGCACCCCTGCTGCAGGCAGCTTGGCTGCAAGGATTTTATCGCTGCCACGTGTCTCCCCACCACCGTACGGATGAACAGGGTGTTCAAGGAGCACTGAACTTACACTGACTTCATCCTTGCACCAGGAACAGTCGCAGGGCTCGTAACTAATGGACATGACTTGAGCAAAGCATCTGTGGAACTGTTGGCCACTGAGAAAATGGCTTTAAATAGTATTTATCTGGGATGTAGTCATTACAAATTAATTTCCATAAATGGCTATACTCCATCTGGTTCATAAGAGATACGACTGGAAGTTGATTTTGGTATTCATAATCAGTTACATATGTTGGTGTAATCGAGCCTTGTCCCTATGGATTTTGGTGCTATAGGAAAGCCACAGTATACAAAAACGTTAGTCCCAGTTCAGACAGAACATGAAGCATTTTAAAGTTAAACAGCTTAAGCCTCTCAAAGGACTTGAGAATGTGCTTCTCACTGGACTTCATCATGCTAATCTGCGGTCACGTTTTCCTTTTGAGCATCACCTGGACGTATGGAGAGCCAGATTATTTTGTATTCAAGGCTATATATTCAAGTTGTTTATGTGCATGTCCTACAACGGATAGCCATATCAATGCGAACTTAGAGAACTTCCTAACAAACTGCTATCAAATGTAAGATACATACTAAGACGCTTGGAGGAGAAGGAAGATCCACGGTTTCTGTTTTAGTGAGGCAGTTCCGTACACCAGTTTTCACGCTTTGAATTTTTTCTTCATACTCAGCCTGCAGAAGGAAAACAAATTATCCTCCACATCAGCATTAACTAGAACTCGCTCCTTATTAAAAATGGCATCAACACAACTACCTTTTGCAAAACACCAAAGATACCACGCCTTTCAAATGGAGACGTAAGGCTGCAATTTGCTACAGTAACATAAATCTGTATTTAAGTACTTGCGTTGATGCTTGAAAGGGTTTGGGAAACCCTTTCTAGTTCTTAACACTCAGTCTAGACATTTTACATCTAAACTTTTCAGAGAGTTTTCTGTTGTTCTTAAAGAATTTGCGTGGATTTTGAAGGTCAAAAAATACAAAAGAACCAAGAGACTAGACTTGTTAATGTGGGATCCAATTTTGAAGCCACTGTATAAAGGACAGATCTTTGCCTTTATAAAATTGAAGATATTAATTGTAACTTCACTATACTTAAGTAATCTGGACTTAAAACTGTACATTTCTTTTGTTATTAAAAAAAAAAATGCAGTTCAGTATTTGGAGGACAAGCTACTCATGTTTTAAAAAAGGAATGCAAAATTATTTAACATATTTCTTCTGATTTAATTTCCAAAGTTCAACTTAAAGTTTGTTCAGAGAAATTAAGGCTTACCTCTACTTTTTCCAGTTGTTTCTTTACATTTGAAATAAATATTTCCCAAGAATCAATCTGTGGCTTCAACTTAGGTGCTGCTGAAGCTGAGCTGCTGAAGTATTCAAGATTTTCAGTTAAACTCCAACAATCCCATTATTTTTGTTTAACACCAATGGCTTTAAGTACAGCAGTTCCTTTCACTACCAACTAAATCGCAGTTACAGACTTCAAGCAATTTTAAGTTAAAATCAGTTAAATTACTGGCATTTACATCCAATCTTAGAAGCAGACTCCTCAAATGTAAATTAGTATTTTCCAGCAGCATAAAGACAGGGAAAGGGAACACGCCGTAAGTTTTTAAAAAGGTAACATCAAGGGTTAAATTAGTTCCTTCTAAGGAAGAAAACAATGTTGTTGCATGCCCAGCAGTTCTGTTTGCACTCTTTTTGTATTTACATAGAAATAGAAAAGCCCTTTTTTTAGTGATACTGCGCAGGAATAACTGGAATATTCCCAGCAGCCTGACCTTCCCTGGTGTCCTGGGAAGACAAGAAGCTTGCTCCTGCTTAACTACCACACGTCTTGGTAATTTAAGACTAAGAAGAAGTTCAGCTTCAGGAAAGCCGCATTTAACTAGTATGCTTCTACCCACCTTTCAGGCTAGCATCCTTTTGCAAGCAAAACTGACTTGTCTAGTTAAATGATCGTGATGAATATTCAGTAGTTACTTATATACAGCAATGAGCAGTAGTGAAATCTGTGGTGCAAACTCTCCATACCTGCTCAATGACTTCAACATCTTGAGATTTGCTTCTGCATTGGCAGATATGCCATTTAGCTTGCATAGTTCAGTCTCCTTCCAGTTTGTGAGTACTGATACCTGTAACAAAACATAACTGTGTGAAAAAACAAAGAGTGCAGTAAAAGCACTGCAGTAGCACAAGGAATAAAACCTCAAAATAGATTTTATTAAGTATCTGAAACAATAGTTTGATGATATAGAGCACAACACACACACACACACACACAGTTCCTACGGTGAGGAACAGCCCTGGCAGGCCTTTGGGAGGATAAAAAGGCTATATTCACTTCAACTGAAAGCAGAAAGATTCCATTAGTGTTCCATTTGCAACTCTCTCTCTCTATATATATATGTATATATACACACACACACTTAAAGTGATTAACGCAGTTATTTAAATACTGATGTTATTTAAAGACTAATGTGGACCAACAATCTGATCTTTTTATAAAAATCGTACTGCAGATAAGACAGCCTTCAAGCCCTTCTTAAGAAGGGTGAATTGTTCATGACATTCAAAGCATTTCCAGTATTAAACATACTGTTTTAGAAAATATCTTGGTATTTATCAGCACTCTCCTCCTTTTGGTGCAACATGTAAATTTGTTGTTGCATTCTGATTCTACCTGATAAAGTAGCAGCAATATATTCACTAACCATGACTTTTAACAAGGAATTTTTTTATGTTCCTATGGTTAATTCTTACTAATGGGTAACAAGGATAAGTATGAAACTGAATTACTAGTTGAATTTTGCTTGAGGGCAATACTATATGCCCCAGATTCTGGGCACTTTTAATACTGGTCAATAATAATGATATGCCTTGATGATCTGCAAAGTTTTGTAGGATAACGTCATGAACAGCACTTGTCAATATTTGATAAGCACTTTTGATATATGCTTATTAAAAGTTTTAGATGCTATTGAAATAGTACATTGTTAGATAAGATATCACCAGTTATCTTCCCCACCTACTATCAGCACAAACGATCCAAGCTCTAGCAAAAGTGTTCGAAGATTTTTTGTTTGTACCTCTGCTTTAACGGCTCTTTTCACACACTCTTGGCAGTCATCTTGACTCCTTTTTATACGCTCTTCCAATTTTACTTTCTCATTAGCAAGTTTATTACTGTGAAATAAAAAGAAATTAAATACTTGAGTAATATTTACAACAGAGTAGTATTTAAAATTTATGGCATTTTAGAGGGTTTCTACAGCTATTACTTCTCTCTTCTTCCGAACCACTCATCTCCATCAACACTGTACAGCTTGTGCCTGCAGGCATAGCATCATGCTCGTGCAGCCACGCTGCTGTCTCCAGGGGCACAACCTTGGGATTTCTTAACTACATTTCACCGTGCAACCTAAAAAGCTTATAGGAGTTTGACTACTGCAGTCATGCAAATATTCTGGTTCTGAGCCTGATCACATACATAAAGAATGTATGTATAAATGAAACCTTGACTTTATACTATGTGCAAATGAGTAACTTCCAGAAAATGTTTAGATAACCGTATATACATTTAGGATCATAAGTCTGTGAAGATCCAAAGCTACATCCAACAGTTCAGTATGTCTGTACCACACTCAACTTCTGACGTGTGTTCTAGAACACAGTATCATATAATCAAGGGAAATGTATGAGGGTATTTTGAAAACCCAGACTTTTATTGTTCTAAATATCTAAAATAAAATAATACTCACTTATGATAAAAATAAACTAACTAAGAATAAGAGAGATAAGTTGAAGTGCTTATTTTTTCTAAACCTTCACCCAGAGTGAAGCAGACGACTCCAGTAAAAGAAGTCAGTAGAAAAATATAAATATTGCTGAAAAGTAAAAGTTTTACCTGGTCTCGAGATATGTATTTAAGTATACATTATACTGCTTTTCCTTCTCATCAATGGTCTTCAAATACCTAGAGTAATCAAACGTTTATTAAGCTTGTTTTGATAAATATTCACAAGCAAATAGGTAACACGTTCCTCTAGAACCATAGTGCCAATTATGCAGCTGTGACAATCTGTGTGTTTTATACGCTATTTAATACTATAAGTGCATTTAAATGTATTCCTAGTGAAGCAGTAACTAATAGAAAAGCAGGCCAATGATTTTTCAGGGGACATTTGGCCTAAACTATTCAGACTAAAGATAATACAACAGGATTAAAGGACAGAAGTCTTCCCAGGTCTGTAAACTGACAAAGAACATTAAAAATACAGTAGGAATTGTGCAATCTGATTTAAAAAGTTGTTGCTAAGTCAGGCAGTTTCATCAGTTATCTAGAAGCTGTTTTAAATGTTTACCTGTAACTTGCAAAAAAATAAAAACACGAAAGCAGACACATACATATTTCAGCCTATTACTGTGATACAACATCCAGCTGGTTACACAGCCAATGATTAGGTTACTTAAAAATATCTAAACTGTTTAGAGTGTTTCGGGAAAAGCTACTGATAATGCTTCATCCAATGACACACGATTTATTTTTCAGTACGTCAGTGACACAATCTCATGGATGCTTGTTGACTATGGTATAAGTTGACTGAAGCCGATTCCTGCTCTTCCATAGCCAGGAGAGCTCATTGCCAGGGGAACAGCTGGGTTTGCTGCACACAGGTAGGATTCATGGTAGGATTCATACATTGATATTATTGATTTAAGTTCCACGGAAAGCCCTGCAGACTTCTGGTTTGGGGTGAAGGATGGGTAAAAAAAAACCCACCATAGATACGTGCAGTTACATGGTTTTTGCTATTTTACTTGAATCTGAGAAATGAGCGACAGGACTAGAAAAGAAGCAAACATGCATCCCTGGATGACCCTCAGACAGGCTACGTGGCAGAACAGGCAAAAAGCGTGGAAGAAAAATAGATGCAGACCACAGTTTGGTTGGGTTGATTGTAAAACAGAAGAAGGAAGAATGAAAACGGAAACGAAAATTTAAAGCTAATCATAATGCAATAGAGGGAGCACATTGAGGAAGCAATGGTAAGTCATGAAGGAGAAAAGTGAAAAAGCACTGCAGATCTAAAGGATTCTGGAAAACATGGCAAGATCTTAAATAGTGAAGGAGTAGCATTTGTTAATTAGGTTAAATAACTTTTCATGTAGATCCTATTAGCAGCAGCTCTAATCCAAGAATGCCTTTAACTCATTTCAGAATGACATAATCAGGGCAACAAGTTTGTGTTTTCACTCTGCGTCTATCTTGGAAACAATAGATACTGAAACTTATCATAGTCTATCAGAAATAACTGTACTTACTGCTGCTTAAAAAAAAAATCAAGCAAAGGGAAAGTAATGTAAATCTGTATATAAATTAGTACCTATCATTGGTATCTGTATGCTTTTTAGCTGTGTTCCTTAGTGCTTTTAAGTTCTCTTGATTTTCTTTTTTCTCCTGTTGCCATTTTTTCACTTTTATTTCTAAGTCTTGATGAAGCCAGTCCAGTTCATTCTTTGATACCTACATCAGAAAATAAGAAAGCATTATTTCTGAAAATACTATTTTATTCAAATGCAAGTTAGAGCAGATTGCTGACAGTTATGATCAAAAGCTAAGCCAGTGAAAATTACAGTAACAGAGTTTTACTAGTTCTTAATTAATTGTTAGTTCAGGTGTTTAGCGTGAGCAACGTACTCATAAATGCTTTCCCAGAACGATCCGCACACCCCATTTACATGGCTTCAGAATACTTGTAATCCTGTTTTGCAGACAGCTAAAAGAAGAAACCCAGTTCCACAGCATCACGTACAAATACGTACTGAAATCCAACTCAAAATCCAGCTCAAAATTAGTACTGATAATGTTGTATCAGTAACTTCCCAGTTAATGTAACTTCCCAGTACTAACAACTGAGAAGTTACAATTCATAACAGAGCAAGACAGCAGTGAGTCTTATGGCTGCCATAACTGCTTAAAAAAAACAAGGTAGCATCAAAATGCATCATGGGGAAATATTAAAAACATTTTCTAAAAAGTGCCTCCAATGCCCATTGAAAAGTCCATCCACCCTGCATACAGCCATGCTTTCAGCTCAAAACTTTTTGAGCTCACATTTTTACCAAATATTGATACAGAAAAAACAGATGTGAGACTCCACCATCGCTTATATGAAACTTTGCCAGGCTACTCACAGCCAATAGTAAAGATAGAACTCAGGAGCTCCCAAGCTGCAGTACATGAGTTTGGTCCAACACGTCATTGAAAGGAAAAAAATATATTAAACTGAGATTGAATGGGGAGAGATGACTTTGGTTTCACCTGAATTATTTTTTTTTAAAATGGAAAAATTCCTTTCACGTAGACAAATGAGTAGCCTGTAGCACCTACAGCTTTACCTATAAAATTAATCCAGTTTAAGTGATAACGGGCTGATAGTGTTGTTTGGGGACTACTCCTCTTGCTCCCAGACATTTTCGAGGAACTAAAGCCTGTTAGCAAACCCAACAAATCAAGAAGGAAAGAGTCCGCAGTGTAGTGCTTTTTTGTCCTCGGACTGAAGTGAAACCAGTATCTATCCATTAGGATGGAAGCAATCAATATCCTATGTGTTTAAATGTGTTCGAAGGAAGATGACACACAAAGATTGTGACGTTTGCCGAGTCAGACTTCACAGCCATGAGGACTATCAGTCAAATTTCAAAAATACTGTTTATCAATTACAACTAATCTTGTGAGCCACTGCAGTCTGTCCCACTGTTGCATGGATAAAAATATTACCTCTGTTTCTTCAACACTTTTTTTTAGAAACTCTTTTAAAGCACTGATTTCCTCCAAGCTTCGGCTTTGTAACTGTTCGTATTTTTCCTGTGCTTCTTTAAGGTGTTCTTTTAGCACCTGGTGCTCTTTTTCCATACGTAGAATATCTCCCTGAAAATAAACGTTATAAAAAACAATCTAGTATCTGTTACCACAGGGCAGCAAACATTCACATGAATGATGTCTAAAAGGAACAGTTGCTGCCAGGTAAGATTCAAAGTCTTCAGTCTGGTTGGGGCATGGTTTTTTTGTTTGTTTGATGGTTTGAGGCGTGGGTATTAAGAGAAAGTTGTGTAACAGTGTCAATCCAGCTCAGGAAATGAACACTCATGTCCGACCATGAATGGAATATGATGAGTTCAAAGGCCATGTTGTCTCATTTTTATCTCCTTGTAGAGAGACAAGACTACCATTAACCTCAGTCTGAGCTGAATATATGCCCAAATGTAGTATTTAAATGAAACTTCAACATTTTTGGAAATACTAAATTTCCCTAAAACATACTCCGACATCTGAATAGCTACAGAACAAAGCTCCAAAACGCCCTTTTGTTGGCCTATGTGAAGTTTCCAAGAAGAACATCACAGAATACGGCCCATCATGAGGAGGTGGGAGAACCCCAAAAACAACCAAAAAACCCAATCCACAAGCCACACACACCCCCCCAAACAAACCAAAATAAAAAAATATCTGTTAAGACATGTCATTTTCAGAGCACTTTCATCTTTTCATTACTAAATTTTTGGGCATTCCTTTAACCTTCTTCATGAGAAATATAAACAATATGCAGATAACTTACTTGTTGCATTTCAAATGGATGAAAAGGCAAGGTATTAGTTTCCCTATCAGCTACTTCATGATTTACCTAGAATACAAAGAATCATTAGTTGATTAAAAAGCCTTCCAGTTTATACATGCAACTAGTAGGTCAGCTCCGGTTTGGAGCTTTTGTACCTAACCTACAAGTTTACAAATCCAACTACTTTATGAAGTAGCTCAGTCTACAATGTAAAAAGAAATTATGTAATTATTTCTGAAGTGGACTTCAATCTATAATGAAAGAACTTTTTTTGTTGTGATCTTTCCCTAGTTTAATTGACCATGAAGCATTTCTATTCGGAACAGTTCTCAGAGTCTTTAAACACAGCTGTGATCTAAATGTCTGAAAACCTAAGACGTGCAAAACCAGTGCCTGACAGCTCGCTGATGAGCTGTGTTTTATGACTCCTCCTAAACTGAAGTTCTACTGCATAAGTGCCTCTACTTAGAAGGGACTAGACTCAAGGATCTTCAGAGTCCCTGCTTTTCCTCTAATACCACCCATCAAGGACTTACTGAAAGAACTGAGCTTTAAAAACTCTCACTCAACATGTTAAAGATCCAATTTACGATACTGCCTTTCTAATAGGCTATTAAAAAAATCACAGTCAGATAATGTTAAGTGCCTTGCTCTACCACACTTTTGCAAAGAGAAACATATCTGTTGCCTAGCGCTCTTTTGATCTCTGCTAACCAGAATTCACCAAATTGAAAAAACTGTTGTGTCTTCTGTTATCTTTGTGATGCATGTGTTCAAGAACCAAACAGAAATCCCATTTTAAAAGCCCAGTCAGCCACGTGACAAAATTCATCTGCCAAGACTGATTGGAAACTAACATTCAGCAACTGCTCAGGAAAGATTCAAAGTGAAGAAGAGTTTTGTACAAAAAACAAGTTTGAAAAAAAACATGTTAACGTTTTCCTAATTTATAAATCAATATTAAAAGGCGACTATTTATCTCACAGCTATAAACACCTATTCTTCCCTTAATGACAAGAACCAAATGAAGATGAGGAACTTCTCCCCGGCAGTCCCTCTAGCATGTTGGATAATCTCTTATAAACGGACACGTAAAACTGCCGTATCCGTAACTCTGAAAACCCGGCATCTTAATCCAAAATGTGGTTTTCATGAGCGGTGTATGCTGATCTAACTCTGGCGGTACCATTAAAGAGCGAATGCTCCAGCCCCTCTTCTGTTCAGCTGCATGCTCTGCCCCTTTCAGGGTGCTCAGCAATGCCTTCTCTGCCTGTAGGACAAAACTTTAAGGTTTTGTTTTTACTTCAGGAGGGAAAAATGAAGCACGAGGGAGTTCGCCCCTGACCTCACCCTACAGCCGTACTACCGCTAGTAGACCATGAAGGAAGCATCAGCCACCAATTGTTAGAACGTACAAACTATCTAAATCCCCAAATATTGTGAAAGTTTAAACAAATCACTGAACTAATTACAAAAACAAAAGTGATGACATGGAAGGACTTTCTTTAACCTCTAAAGCAAAGTTTAAACTGATGTGCACCAGTTCCCTCCTTTGATCCTGGGTTAGAAGACCTGCAAAAAATTTCAGGCAGAACAAAATTCAGTGACCATCTCTTTAAAGAATTACAAATGAAAACCAGGAGTAGCTGTAAAAAGTGTCAGCAACTTAAACTGCAAGTTCTAAGGAAGTTCCCAGTCCGATAAACACCTCCGTATCTTCCAACCTGTGGCCTTTCTCTGGGAGATGAATACTAGGAATGCTAAATACTACTTTTAAGATCCCTTACATTTAGGTGACTGGAAGTATTACTTGAATATTTGCTCTTGAAACTCTATACAATATTTGACCCTTCGGGAAGTCATAAAGAAATCATTCAAAAAGGAATTGCACTTTCCAGTGCTCACTGTCATTTATCACCTAAAAGCTCTCAAATAACTGTTCCATTTTAATTTCTTACCTGAACAGCTATCATCCTTGTGTGAGGATTGTTTTTCATTAGAGGTATACCTCTGCTTTCTTTTTCCGTCTTAATAACCTGTATACCACATTCCGCTTCATTTGTATTATTCACAACAGCAGAATTGTCTTGACAAAATGTGTTATCCAAGTTCTCCGGTTGGCACTGACGGCCTTCATACGTTTCTATTTCAGTTGGTATAAAACTGCCGAAGACATATTTTCTGTCTGAAATTGCTGATTCGTCATTATCTTGGTGAGCTACATGATCAGCATAAATATAACTAGGTTGCTCGGCAACATTTGACACAAGAGGCATTTGAGAAGGCACTGGCAATATTCTTCCATATTGATAACCCCAGGAAGTCTGAGGCAAAAATATACCAGGATTTTGAGAATCAAAGCACTTTAGTAAAATGTCTGAAAACGACGACTCGTTTTCTATGGTATCAATATTCTGACTATGCAAAGAATGCATGGATTCACATGAAGTAGGAAAAGACCAGGGCAAATATTGTGGAGGCTCATAACATGCTACTGTTAAGTCAGTAGATGTTGATATATGCGGTTGCTTAGGATAAGACAGTGGTTTGAATTCCTTAGCAGCTGGATTTAACTGTAGCTTGCTCAGGGAAGAATTTTCTTGCCCATCACAAACTATATCATTTTCTTCTTCATTATCTCCAGTCTCATTTCTGTTTGTATTTTCTTTAAAAAGAACCGCATGCTTTCTTAAACCAATAAGATTATCCACCATAATGAAACGAAGGGATTTCAGAAGAAAAGATTTCAGACCACCTTCATCTTCTACAATCTTTCGAGCTTCTTCAGGGAAATGTTCATATTCCCCAACTAGTAATTTATTATTAATTTCCATAGGGCCATGTTCTTCCAAGATCTGAGAGAAGTATCTTAAAAAAAAAGTCGACATTATTAATCAAAGTTTTTTTCATGTCATTCTGAAATTGTATTCCACACATTATATTTTCACAGTAACACTTCAAAGCAAAGAACCTCTATAACTACTGAAGAACAATAATTTGGAAGATGATGTTATAGCCAAGCATAAAAATTTTCTGTAATACTCTTGCTTGTCCACATCTTATTATAAACATGCAACTATTTCAAAGCATTAGTACACGCCTTTATGTACCATACATATACCACAGCACCAGGACTCAAATACTGGACTTACTATAGTATGCTATAAAAATTATGAAGTAATACGAAACCCATTAAATTGCTAAGCACTGAAACGTATACATACTCATATAAGCTCTCACAGGTTTGATCTGGAATATTATCCAAAAGTCTTTGATAACTGTTACTATTTGAAACATCATAGAGAGCTTCAAATTCCTCTATTTGCCCCCGAAGATATTCTGGGATTACAAATGGTTCATAAAAATTTGTAAAATCTCTGTAGCATTAAAAAAAAAAAAAAAGGAGAGAGAGAAGAAATAAATAAATAGTGCACATGAACAATAATTCTTATCTCCAAAATGAACTGTATTTTTCGCATATACTGAAAACAGTATACTGTATAGTAACTACATAGCGCTAAAAATATATCCGAATAGCAAACTTTTTTCTAACAAGCAGAATAAACACTATCTCCAAAATACTTAACTGCTAAACTTATTAACTGGCCTGCCAGTAGCTAATAAGAATGAGGCCTAGCTGTTGCTTTCGCATCTATAAGCAAGAGCGAAACTGGCCTGAGAATACGAGAGTTTGACTCCTGAATAACACACAAATTCTGAGTAATGCAGTACAGATTACATCAATTCAACATCACAACTTGCTTGATAAAGTGTGGATGGCAAAGTTCAGTTGTGACTGATGATGTACAAATTTATCAACTAATTTCTTGCTACATTAAAACGTAACACGAAGCAAATAAGATCTTACTTGAAAGAACAGCTCTTGGCCTAAAAGATGTATTGGGCTGCAGCCTGGCAACCATTTGTTTACTTCCTATGTTGTTAAGATCTTTAAAATTCTAATACGCTTACACCTGTCCTAGAAGTAGAGAAGTAATGGCTCTATACAAGCTCATATCAAAAACACTTAGATGTTAACTCAGACTTGGTGTTTCTAAGACTGTCTTCTCCGATACCTGCAAAGCACTTTGGAGTCTGGGCAATAAAAGCAAAGATGCATGAGGGTACTTACGAAGTATTTTCTTCTATAAATATCTTATCTTCTTCTCGAGGTGCTGTACTAACTCCACTGGATAATACTAAAATAGACTAATTACAAACAGATTATTATTTTTTTATCTCACAAAAGTATATGCAAAATGATCCACTGTAAAGACTATGCCTAACTTATTTACACTGAAACTTGTTCTGTACCTTTGTCATGTTCAGATGCCACATTATGAACTGCAAAACTTTTAAGTACAATTATCAGTACTAAACTATAGCAAAACAAGTTCTTAATTTAAAATTATTAATTTCTTCTTCAGAACTTATTTTGGAAAAAGAAATTGGGATATTCAACCCAAATTCCCTCTTTTTTTACCAGTTTCATCAAAATCCTAGATATGCTTGATTTTTCACTGAGTTTGGATTAAAAAAACAAACAACTGTACAGCTTCACTTTGTTAAGATTTTTGTATAAATTCTTTCCACTGGGCTGCGCATCAGCTGCCTTTCTAGGCGTCTCTTCCTTCACATTTGAGAGTCTTCAAGCTTTAATAATTTTACTACAAGCCAGTTAAGTTATCCCTAGTTCCACATGATTTTAATATGAGACTTGTTATTCTAATGTTCACCATTACAAATGTTTTAGTTGTCTTTTAATTTGTATTATTTAAGAACTTCAGAAATACACTAAGAAAAACCTGGCTGATAAGAACAGGAAAAATCTTAAGTGCACTCCTGAAATTCTAGGAAAACTATAAAAAGGTGGAGGCACGGAGGAAACAAAGATTTTATCTGAAGCTTTCAATAAAGCAAAATCCTAGAAAAGCAGGACAGAAGACAGTGTAAGTTTCAGGTGGGATATTATTCCTAGCAAAATCTATAAAATACTGAACATTTTTCTGAGCAATAAATGGAACACTTGCATCTTCAGTCACTGATATGCCCATAAAAACTATCAGAAAAGACAGTTAAAGACAATTTCAGATCTATTTCATGAGGTGTAAGGACACATTTTTCTCTCAGAATGACTGGTAAAGTGTCCTTCTCCAAATTTGCTATTTGTCAGTGCAAAACGAAATGGAGCATAAAGTATTAATTATGTAGTCCAGTCAGTGTACTGTCTTCACTTTTTCCCATATGGCACATTAAGATCAAAAGAGTCATTTAGAACCAAGATAGTAGACAGACTGAAGGTATTGGTATCCAGTCAGAGCCAAACTTATTCTTAAGTAATATTTTTTTTTCAGGTTTAGAAATACCTTTTATACTGACAAATACATATTTCAAAAAAACAAAACTGTATTGAGTCTTAACAACATTATCGTACTTCAGGAAAAACTACGTCAAGAATGAGTCTCCACAAGGTATTTAGCAAAACAGCCTCTATACATCTGAACGCCAGCAATTCTAAACCAAACCCAAACCACACACCTATCTGTAGTAAGCAGCTGAAAAGTTACTGACCTTTGAGTCTTTTGAGTTCTTCTTCCTGTTTTTGTTTTTAACCTTGATACCATTAGTCTGAAACAGAAAAAATAAAGTTACTGTTTTTTTTTCATTAGAATGAAGTTAAGATGCATTTCCAAAACCAGTATGTAAGTTTTAAGAAGTTTCATCTTAAAATCCTCATTCTGATTTGACGAGCAAGATTTACAAGGTTGAGCATGCAATCTTCCCCCTCCCCATTCAATCCCCAGCTGGAAAACACAAAAAGAAACAGAGCTCTGAAAGACTTGATCCACTTTGTTCCTTTTCATCATTTTTCTTTTAAACGCATAGAACATTGATTTTTAAAAACAGAATATTCTATCGTTTTAGTATTTCAGATGCTTAGTCTTTACTTACAGCTGAAATTGCCTATTTAAGCAGCTGTGACAGTGCAGTTTTGTGTGGGGAACAAGAAGCAAACAGGATTGTCAAATGTTCTGTCACTTCAATTTTTTAAGACAGGCAGTGATGAAGTAACTAACACGCATCTTCGCTTTTCAATAGGACTGTGATTATAGATTCATATAACTCTGCCAACAACAACTTACTAACAGTTTATTTTAGGATACAAGTAACATTGAAATAGAAGTAGTTTTATTCTAATGGCTTTCATTTCTTTCTTGGATTTCCAATTCACAAAACGAAAAAGCAAAGGATTTCACATCTTATTAAGTTACATACTAATTAACTAACTAACTTTAAAGATTTATTTTGTATCAAAAGTAAATCTTGGTTTTGTATAGATAAATTTATCTGCAGGCTAGAATAATTTTAAATGAGAATGCCTCAAACACATAATTATCCGAAATACATATTTCTGCCAATTAGAATGGGTTTTACTTAAGGTACTAACCAAAAAGTGATTCAGAATAATGTACAGTTTAAGACTTATGGGTTGAATCTGAAAAGCATCTATAAATTGTAATGAACAAATGCAAAATATGTCTAACTCACTTCAAATTTACTTTGCTTATTAGCAGGACAAACGTCAAATTCCTAGCTTTACTTCAATGACATCTGAAGGTAAAGCTGCATTACACACCTTCCAATTTGTTGCTCTGCACTGTAAAATGCACAGTACAATTAGTGTCCAAAATTATGCAGATTCCAGTTAAGCACACTCAGGGAAGAATCACAGTTCAAGTTCAGTTGTCATGGGAAATATTCAGATATGGCAGTTAGTAAGAGTCTCTCTGTTTGTAAATCGTGCACTTTTTTTTTTTTAAATTCCTCAGTGATTATTTTAGAGCAACTTTTTTTAAAATTAATACCAAACTCCTGTTATCAAGTAATACGTAAATGCTATTCCCATGCACCTTATTTGCCTTATTTTCCCTGTCCAAAGGAGGTGATACAGCACATCAGTGTACCCTCATCCACTTTCACTACAACTTCCTCATCTGCATCCTTGAAATGCTCATAATCTTAAAAGCATCTTGCTGGTTTGTGGTTTAACTAAAGAGAAAACCCTAAACAAGTATTTTACTGACAGAAGTTTAGGAAAAATGGTACGCAGTCTTCAAATGCCTCAAGAAAAGTTGGGGGCAGGAGACGATAAAACAAGAGAGTAAATCTCTAATCAGATTTGCAGGATGATGATATAAAATAAACCAAGAGATGCATGTCTCTATTCACTTTTGCACATTTTTAAAACAGCACATTCATACTTGTTTCTGAGCTTATACTAAATAGACATTAAGTTCACTTACTGATACATTTTCATTTCCTTGCTTCTTTAATATAATGGTAGGGTCATCTATTGAAAGGATAACAAAGTCAAATTCATAAACAGAAACAGTAATATTTTACATAACTTATAATAGTGAGCTATGAAATTATAGTAATAATTATTATAATCCTTTATCAAATACCACCAAAGCATCTCAAAGACTGTGGTTGCAGAATCTTTATGCTTAAATTGAAAGATAATACTTATTTTGGTTGGACACTGTATACGCTTAAAGGTAAACTCACACGCTTGTGTGGCACAGGAAACAAAAGAGCAGAATGTAACCCAAAAAAACGGTGGCTTGCCTTTTGAGGCCATATTGCCTTTTAAACATGGAACACAAGATCCCATATAACGAGGCGTTAGTAATTTGCTGAGGTTTCAGACATTTACAGAGCCCATCAAATGCGGTGTAAAACCAGGCAAAATAAAATGCTTGTAAGAATGATGACCTCTGCATACTTACCCATTTTATCAAAGAATTCATCTAAAGCTTGATGAAGAAATGGAAAATTTTCTCTATTGTCTTCTAACAGCCATATAAAACAACGGGTTTTCTCTATGGGTGGTTTTAAGAAATAATCATGAATTTCTTTGTCTTCAGAACTAGTTGTCACATAGTCAAATTTACTACCGTATTTCTCATTCCAGAGTGTGGTTAAAATAGAAAGGTCAAGCTCTTTTAAAAGTTGTCCATATTGAAGGAGAAAGTTCTTTGTAGCGGTCAGACCTAAAAGAGATGAAAAACAACATTTCATTCTGGCTTCACAGTTTTAGGGCTTACAGTGTGATACTCCTCTTCAAAGAGGAACAGTTTGTTCTAGAAATTAAATATATAGTACCTGAAACAGATTTTGTAAAACCTTCTGTATCTTGAAAATGCAAACAAAAATGATAAACGGAGTTTAAATAAGTTTTACTTAGTCAACAACAAATTATTATTTATATAATAAACCTATAGAAATTCCTTAAAGGACATTGATGCAACAGAATAGAATTAAGAACTCAAATCTCATACAACATTTTGGCATCTTATGTCCATTTTGCCTGCAAAAACTAACTTCTACATTCATCCAATTAAAAATTCAATACGTAGTTACACAGCAAGGCAACACTACCAAAACCGACCAAGTTAAATTACTTTCAAGTTATACAGTCAGCTGAATTTTTTATGACACAAACCCCACCATGATTTACTTTTCAGAAACAGATTAATTATACAAATATTATCATTTAAGCCTATTCTGGAATTTAAAGACATTAAAAAAATAAATCTGTTCAATTTCCTCAGTCCTACATGGACAAAGCCCTGCCCGCATTAGAATACTTTACTTGCAGAAACAAGAGAGGTTATTCCTGTGTTACCAATGGTCATACATTCTTCTCTAGAAATCCTAGCTAAAAATCAAGTAAATGAGAAAGGGGAAAGCTTTACTTTACCATTTAAAGTTAAGAAAGCAAGACTGGAAAATAGGGAGGTTATCCTTTAATCTGCAAACTAAACAATTATGACAGAGTAAGGTCTTCTGCTATTCCATAAACACATAGCCTACCCAAGTTGTTAAGATGTTTCAGCCACTTGTGTAATTTGGGATCCACTTCTTCCAGTTCGCTCAGCACATGGATAAAACCCCTTGTTTTTACCCTGTTTTTTTCATTAATTAAGTAACTGATGAGCTGCTCCATCACTTCATGTGACATGCTACTAGTTTTGGAATACGACGCGTAATCCTCTTCACTGATTACAAACCACGAAAGTAGTTCCTTTAATAGTTTGGAAGCATCACGAACAGCTGTTTTTATTTGCTCAGCATTTCGGCTGATATGCTGCAGGACTCGATCACCAGCATATAAATCCTGAACATAACCTACAATGGGATTTTTAAAAAAACAAGAAAAATAAACAAAACAAGATTTCATGTCTGTTTACCACAATTAAAAACATCAATTTTAAAACACAGAGAGTGAACACCACCACTTAGTCCAAATTATTTGCTTTACTGCAACACTGAACGTTACAGAACACATAACTTCCCATATAAACTAGGCTTACAATTCCAATTTAAGACAACGTTGTTTAAAATTTGGTTTACAGAAAACACAGTGGAAGTTCACACCTCAAATACAGAATGCTGCAGACCAACATAACTGGAACACAAAAGCTGAAGCATTAACTGACTACATACTTATAGATGGAAGTATTTTATTTTCCCCAATCCTCTGAAATATACTTTTCAAGTTACTGCAGTTTCTGCAGTTAGAATAACGTTCTTCCTTTATCTGAGATGCAGTTTGGTTTTTGGGTTTTTTTTTTCCTGTAGCAGTGTCCTAACTTGTTGGGGATAAAGCTTTTCCTGAAACCACTGCTAAATAGACTAATTTGGAATTTGAGCCTTTACCCTCTTCAGGCTGCTGCTTCATGAACCAGCAAAGCAAGGATAAAGCTTTTCTACAAGGAACTTTACCATACACTAACATCTTATAGTTATTTACAAATTATAAACAGAACTGAAATAAAAGTAATCTTAAGTGAAAATGCAAGTCTTTAAGAGAGGGATTATGTTCAATATTAGTATTCTGCTATAGTTTGACTTAGGCTATTCAGAATGCTAATTAATGCTACCTCACAATAACTCAGAACAACAGTCTATACTTCCACATACCACTATGATCACTGCATTGAGATGGTTCGTTTCCTATCGGGTTTTCTTCTGTTTTCTTTTTAGCAGAATTCTGTGCCTCTTCTCGTGCACGTTTTCTTCGTAGTTTTTTTTCTTGTTTCATTTTCAACTTCCTAAGACTGAAAAAAGCAAGTAAGCAGTGAGCCTAACATTAGTTGAGAGAAATTGCCAAAGGATTTAGGCACATCTCAGTTATTTTTCATGTCTTACAATAACTATAAGCTCCATTCTACTAAAAAAATATTATGCTGAAAAGTACAAATATAATAAAGTTAGTTTTAATTTACAAGTTAAGAAACCACAAAATTTCATAAAAGTTTCATAAAGACCAAGTATGTAAGTGTAAGAATACCCTCAAGATGCAATAATTTTTACTCCCATTAAAAATGTCTGAATTAGGATTAACTTAAATACTATTAGGTTTGTTTTCTTAATTTGTAACTCAGCATTTTGAACCAAATATTAACATTTGATTTCCTTAACATTTAAAAATCAATTTTGTTTATCCTCTCAGCATGATTCCTCATTATTTATAACCTCACTTGACCAAAAAGTGTAAACTCAGTTACATCAAAGGTATGTGCATCAATAACTGAAGTAGCATCATTATATACAGTTTTTATTTACACTTTCTAAATATTCACACAAAGCTGGTTAGATAGTAAATTCTGTGGAACAGTGGTGTTGAACTTATGCCACACATCGATACCTCTCCCATCCAGCTAAAAATCTTGCTGAATTTCTTCCCTTTAGCAAGGGTAAGGAATAGAATGATGCTTGCAATCTCAGACTGAAAATAGAGGTGGTATTTTAATCTACACAGGCGCACTGAAATTTGAGTGCAATTAAAACACTCAATCCATTAAGAAGAATTACAGACACACATTCTTTTAGTATTCCAATTGTTAAGTATCTTAACACAAATGAAAGATATGAATGGAGAGCAAAAGTAAAGAAACAGCCCTCACATTCTGCACACAGCCTCCAAATCACACTTTCCACAAACAGCATGTTACTTCCCTGCCCACATATTTCACAATGCCATTAGGTTTCAGGTATAAAGACTTAAAGATGACTGCAGCAGTTTATATTCAAAAACTATTGATTTAAATTGCTGATAAGTCAGTGGTGCAATGGACAATTTATCTCTCAATACAGCAGTGTGGAAAATCAGATTTGCATCAACTCACACCCTGTACATTTGAAAAGTGTTTCCTGTGGTCAAACGGAAAATGTTGTTTTTAAAGAACTGTATGACCATTAGAGAGCTATCAATAATTTATTCAGCAATATCAATTAATGCCCTCCTGTGCTCACGTTATACATCTGCAGCGCTGTTATCTTCTTTTATAAGTTAATTAAATGCTTTTATAATCGGATCATAATGTATTTTACCAGACTTTTTAATTTATCAGAGGCAAAGGGCAAGAATAGCTTTCCACAGTATTTGTGGTATTTCAGCAATTCTTAAAAAGGCATAAAAACCAATCTTAGAGAAAGCTGCTTTGTTCTCAAACTTATTCAACTTAGTTTTAAACAGTAGAGAGCTTACCTTGAACATTTCTGTTTAATACTGGGTCTTGGTGGTTCCTTGGGTTTTGTGATTTTTTGTTCAAACTACCAAAATAAGTGACACCATATTAATTAAATTTGGGTTACAATGCAACATTGCTGTACTCAAAACCCAGGAACATTTGAAGCTCTGGAAAGTAGTAAAAGTAATCCTATGAAAGAGATAATGCAGCCCACATAAGCCTCATGAAGGTCTACCTAAACTTATCTTCTACTGCTACAACTTGGTACATAGCAATAGTTCTTTATCTGCAGAAAAGACAGGTTGAAAGATAACACGAAGTCAGGAAAAACTGGAGGCTGTTTTGCTTTACCAGTGGGCAGGAAGCAAACTTCACAATCATTTTTTTGGTTCTCACAGATACTGCTCTGGGAAAAACTATCCACCTTGCTGTGTCTCCGTAGAGGCTAAAAGCACTCTTCCAATACAGTTAATTTCATTCAGCAAGATTAGCTCTGAGTTAAACTAACAAAGCTGCTTTCACGTTGCACAAACAAAACAGGAAACAAAATCCCAGTTCCCATCCATGACAATTCTAACCAATACCATAAGGTAATGCCTACTACACCAGAAGAACAGGTAAGAAGAGAATAGGTAATTAATATTCCCAAATAATGCTCGGATTCTGTAGTTAAGATAGCATATTACTTATCAGTTTGCAGTTACATTCTCATCTTCACTTTATCTCCTTTACCAGAGTAAATATTTTAAAGATTATTTTCATATTTTATATGAACATTTACTTACTTCACATTTTACCAGCCCCGAAGAACTGAAAATAACTATTTTTGAAATAAGGCCTTTACAATCAGGAGTGAAACACAGTTCTTGAAGAAAATCCTGTAGGAGAAAACGATGCATGCAACAAAGACATTTAAATTCATACAGAAATATTTGTTCTTATACAGATTACAGCTTCTAAATTTGAGGTGACCAAGGTAATTAAAGCTAGCACAGTCCTAAACTCTTACTGGATGAGGAAAGAAAGTGCTGACTTGGCAAGGACTGCAAATCAAATGGATCCTAGATCTGTGGCACATGCCTGTTATTCCCAAAGCAAAGACCCTCCTCCTCCAAGTTCACAATCAAGAGTCAATTTTAAGAATATTCTTTTAGGAGTTCATACGCTGCCTGGATTTCCCTTCATTTTATATTGGCTGCTGATACTGTATTTTGTAAAATTCCTTTAGACATACACTGTTGCTTCAACAGCAAGACCATAGAAGGAATAAAACTTCCATATGGGAGGACATAAATGATGCAGGAGAAACAGGCCAGGCATATTAAGCCTTTACACAGGTAGGCCTGTCTTCTGTTGACAACAGCAAGCTTTACCCACACTTGAATGTTAGACAATTTAGCAAGAGGCTCTTCTTTCCTGTCTCTCCTCCTGCCACTCTCACGTGGGTGGAACATCAGGCTGTAGCACTGCACTTATCACAAACCAAAGGAATGCTATAATCTTGACTAAAAAAAGAAAAAATAAAATGCTGATAGTCTGACACAGCTCTTACCTTATCATTTTTATCACTGAAGTTTGTTGTTTTCAACTTTTTCCAACAGCTGATATGAAACTCCACTTGACATTGCTGACAGCACGTAATACGTATAAAACCCTAACATTGAGAAATAGTATCAATTTAACATCTTTAAAGAAAAACAACAGAAAACAGCGCACAACTTAACAGTAAATAGGGAAGATGGTGTGTTCCAGATAGCTATTTAATATGAAAAGGGGCAAAAAACATGTAAATGTGAAACTTTATTTCCCAAACCCTTTTAAACTAAAAATTTACCTTAAAGTCTGGGTCTGTAAAAAATATTTGGATTTTGGAGTGGCCATGGCATTGCTGATATCGACAAACCGCATCTGGTTCTGGAGGGAACTTGCATTCCTCAATACAATTCTTTAAAATCAACTGACAAACACAAAATGATAAGATGAATCACATAGAAACCAGGAAAAGATTCAATATCTCATTATAAACTTCTAGGGAACTCTGCAGTGAAACACACATCTCTTTTGAACAGCAAACAAGTCCCACAGGGTCAGCACTGAGCCCAGATTAAGAAAACATTATTAGGAGAGAAAAAAAAAAAAAGACCACCAATTACAGCCTTTCAGATATTTGCATTATGCTCTCTACAAGTCCCTCAGCTCTGATGTATTACTGTGGCCAGACTACTGTGGTGTCAGCTGGGGTCTATAAGAAATCTTTAGGACAGTTCTTCTTTAGGAAACAACAGTGCTGCTGCTTCTACCAGAAATGAAACAGGTCAGTATTTCGAACTGTTACGAAATAAACGAAACAGAAACTATAGCCAAGTTCATAGACTGAATAACCTAGCATGTTCTACTGTGTCAAATTGCCTCTGTGCAGAGGAGCTCTTGCGTCTTGCCTCTCGTGGCATCATTTATCCTGAAACTCTTCACAAATAACAGTGATTCAATTATAGTTTAAAAACAATATTATTATTTAAAAAAAACCAAAAAACAAACCAACAAACTGTTCAGCGTGACAAAGCAATTTGTAGTGTCAGAAGCAACAGTTAGATTTTTCAAGTCAAACAGGTAATTTTACCATACAAGTCTCACTGTATCGACCAAGAACTACACGGTCACGCTCCCCTATTTAGTTTTAAATATAGCACCACTGCTGCAATTTGCAACATCACACTTTCGCTAACTCAAATTTTTAACCAGTTCTCTCTAGCATTACATTCTACATAGTATTCAAATCTACTTAAAGTTTGGTAACATGCAACCAAGAAGTTAACACATTAAGAAACACTTCATTAGCAGATCAGAACCATATTATTACATAGAAATACCCAAGCATAAAGCCTGACACAGAGCCCCCACCCTTGTGCTGTAAATGGGATGCTTCCCACGTTTTCAAATTTGTCATCACAACAGTTCTGCTCTACAAAGACCAGGCCCTGGGGCTGACAACACTGTATACAATGAGCAGCAACACTTCCACTGGCTGTTTCAGGCCAGAACCTCCCTTTCACCCCCCATCTTTTTTTGGCCTTGACAATGGGGGCAGGGGTGGGGGGCTGGGGGGATAGAGTGGGCACGCAGGGAGGAAGGGAGAAGAGAGAAGGATGACAACATTTTTTTTATTTTTTGGAAAGGCCATTTGACAGAACAGGGTTTTATGCCTTTTTCTTTTTTTAACATACCTGTAAATTCTCTGTTCGTGTCTCCTCAATGACCCAAGATGTTGTGGGCCAAGTTAATACTCCAGGTACAATCTTGTGATTAACCATTGTTTGCGATTTCATGAACTGATCAAGCGCATCTGAAAATCTGAAGTTTGAGAACGGTACATGTTCAGATCACATATGAATAACTTTTGCACAGCCTATAATACTTTCACAATTCACTTTATGATCCAAGAAAAAAAGAAAAGGTAACTGTAGGAGTATGCGGAATGAAAGAGCACCTGGTTCATTAAGTTATCTGTTTAAGGACCCTTCAGTATAAAAGACTCAAAGGGTGAGCCAGTAAGCCAGCCTGGGGACGGGGCTCAGAGCCCAGGCAGAGACAGGAGGCAAACTGAGAGTCTGCACTGATATTCAAGGGACCCATAAATGTGGGCGTGCTTGTCAATACGGAGAGTGGGGGCACATGTATGTTCATGAGTGACCTTCAACCCTCATCAGCCAGGGAGGAGGTACAGGACTCTGCTACCTATACTTAAATTTTGCATGAGTTCAGGTAGTGCTATACATGGGAGCTGCTCTGCCTGGCACAGTCTGGGTAGCCAGCTGTGTTGTCGTGTGTGTGTGTACACACTTTGGGACACACACGCAGCCTCACTACAGGTCAAAACTGCCAAGGGAAACAACAACCACATCCGTGGGACTGAACCACAGACATCCCCTGGGTCTCAGACTGCAGCTGGCTACGCTGCAGCAGTGGGAAGGAGGAATCCCCTCTCAGTGTCCAACACTCTCTGACCAGGTGCTTTTAGATATTCCACAGGAGGAGGGCTTAAGATTTAATATCAAACTTATTTATTTGTCACTGTATTGGGTTGGGGGGCGGGAACACAAGTGCTGCAGGGGCAGCTTCTGAGCTCCAAGGAACAGGACTCCACAGGGCACAGCTGAGCCCCTCAGGCAAGATGGCAGCACCTCGGAGAAAGCATGGGTAATAAAGGACAAAACATACTGCGCGGCTGTGAGGAGTAAGGAAAAAAAAAATTGAGAAACAGCCCTTCAAGCACCAAGGTAAGAACAAGGAGGGGAAGAGGTGCTCCAGGCACGGAGGAGCTGTTACAGACTGATCACAACCCCCATTCCCCATCCCTCTGGGCAGCTCAGTGGAGGAGGAGGTAGAGGAGTCAGGAATGACGGAGTGAAGTGAGCCCGAGACAAAGGCGGGGGGGTGGGGAAGGAGATTTTTGTTTTCTTACTTTGTTTCCCACCATCCAAGTATATTTTAACAGCCAATATATTACATTATTTTTCCTCAAGTTGAGCCTGTTTTGCCTATGCCTGTAATTAGCAAGTCATCTCCCTGTCTTATCTCAACCCCTGGGCTTTTTTCATCTTATTTTCTCCCCCGCTCCAGTTAAGGAGGAGGAGTGGGAGCGCAGCTGGATGAGGGTCTGGCCACCAGCCAAGGTCAAGCCATCACAGGCGTTACTGGGGATTTTGATTAAGTAGAGCAGTACAGTGATATACTGAGATCACAACACAAGCGTAACATAGCAATTGCAATACACAGTTTATTCAATACAAACATGATTCCCATTACCTGTCTCTATATGCTTACCCCCAGGATGTGTGGAAAAAATACCACCAGGAATACGTAGGTTGAAGCCAGCTCAGGCTCTTTGCTCTCAAGTTTATTAGCTGCCGGTTTCTGCACTTCATGTTCGTCTGAGCCACATATACACCCTCCGTCCCCCACCCTCCAATGCTGGGCTGACTAGCTCAGGAAAACATGACTCTCTATCTGTCTCAGGGAACTCAATGACTCACTGGTGCAGCTGCCTTATCTAAAACCAAGGTTACTCTCCAGTCTCCCTGGTGTTGTGATATGCTAAGCTTTCCTTACAATACATTTTCCACGCCCCACCCGAGATCATCATTTTTTGTCCTTCTCCTATGAGCTTTCCTCCACTGCAAGGGTGTGCTGGTCAGTCATATCCCTGTACCCTGGTGTCCGCTCGATTCAGCAGCTTCCATTACATCCTTAGCAGTAACAAACTTAAAGTTGTAATCAATCAGTCTGCTGTATGGATTTAGTGATTAACAAAGAGTAATTAAAAAAAACCTCACACGTCATTTGTTAAATGAAAATATTTTTTGTATCAAAAATTGAAGTTTTCTATTATACTGTGACGGATGCACTCGACCCCTTAACCAAACTAGCACTAGTTTGGTAGAGGCTCCAAAGGAGGAAAAGGCCAGAGCCGTAGCCAGGTCAAGAACTCCTCTAGTTCCAATATGTTCTCTGAAAACCCTCATAGGAGCAGAGTGATACAGTAAGCATCGATGCATATGAGCTTGGAACATCAATCATGCAATTAACACACGAATAGTGGGTGGCTTTTCCAAGGTTCATTTATCAAGGAATAAAGAAAACTGTGGGTACAAGGTACAGAGATTGTGGGGGTTTTTGTGTGTGTGTATGGTTGGACTCCATGATCTCAAAGGTCCCTTCCAACCATGAAGATTCTATGATTCTATGAGTCTCATGCATACCTTTTCCATTGCATGTAATTTGACTACGAGCCAACTGCTTTATCCCATAAATATGACAGCCTAAGTGAGCCCTCTTTGAGCTCTCCCTGCTAGGCAGCCTGGCTGCATGGTGATCTCCCCTTGAGCTGGGGCGCCTCTCAAGGTTGCTCCTCAAGGCAGAGAGATGTTTTACCAATGGCAGATCTTTGGTAAGCAACTGGTATTGCGCATAACCCTGTAGTATAACAACTTTGGTTTTGCCTTAGTAACTTCCATTGAATGCTGAATTGATGCTAATGAAACATTCACATATAATCCTTTAGACATATACTGTTGACCAAGTCTGGGACTAAGTCTGGATCCAGCCGCACCTAGATTCCTCTCTGAGAAGGAGTTCAGAAAGCAAGGTTCTGAACCTCGTGACTCAACGGGAGGGTCTCCCATACTCTTTGCATCCCAGGTCTCTCTGTGAATCATTCTGACTCAAGTGTAACTCCATTTTCCTTTGTATGTCTTCCCATGCAGTAACTAATAGAGTGAACCTTGCCATTGAACTTCATTAAGTCACACTTTTACAACATCATATTAAAACCACTTTGCTAACACCTTTGACAGCGGTTCTTCAAGCGACCTAAATCACCCATTCACAACATATACTAACCTGTTTTGTCTGAGGTATACTTTTCCAATTCCATAATATGCCAAACAACAAAATCTTTCTTCCTGGTACTGTTCAATTATTTTCTTAAACTGGTTTTCAGCCTTTGTCAATGCCTTCAAAATAAATTTAAGACAAAAACATGTGACACTGCCAGAAGCTTTTTGCTTTTCCTCTCCTTTTTTTTTTTTTGCTCCAGTAGAGTGGGTCAGTATGCCCTATTCTTTGATCGGTCTTATGAACGAACAGTAAATGGAATTAAGCAACCTTATGATCACACACAAAGGCTTTCCTTTTTAAAAAAAAACAAACCTATTTTGTAAACACGGTGTCCCTCTGAAGTAATGAAATTAAATGATTGAGCTCAATGAGCTACAAACACCTAGACATTTTAAAGCTCATTGTAAGACATTGAATATTTTTAAACACTACAGGAAAAAAACCCAAACAACCTCCCAAAAAACCCCAAACAACCCACACTTCTGTTTTGGTGTTTTCCAGAACCAAAAGCATTCTCTCTCTCTTGTTTTAGAAGCGGAATGTTTGTGTTGGAAAGACTAGTGCGTAACCAAATTACAACAAAGAAAAGTAATTTATTATACTTTGTTAATACCTAAGAATCTCATTTGAAAGCTTAAAGAGAAATTTTATTTGGTAGCTTAATTTATCGAAAACCATTAAAGAACTAGTCCCAGATATTAAACTGTATGATTCTAAAATACGACCAAAGCTTTCCTTCCCTACTGATTTTATGCCTGTTAAAAAGAGACAAAAATGGATGGCCACCTACCTAAACTAAGATTTTGAATAAAAATAATATAGTGGCTTAATGTCATACCTCAGGTTGTCCTATTCCAAGGAGAGCAGTGGCATGTCCATAGATGATTACAATATAATTAATAATACGAAGATTCAGTTGCTGCAAATAGAGTTAAATTATAGTAGTAGCATGCACAAAAACACTTTGCTGGTAACTAGAACATTACTGTCTACTGTGAATTGACAATCTTCACTACAACAGAGCTAGGAAACTCTTCTCTCATCCTTCTTATCGTAGCCTCTACTGATACTTATGTTACAATTCGCATAAAAAGTGAAGGTTAACTACACCTTTACTGCTGGTCAGTTGGCATCCCTATGTATTTTGAAGTGTTACATCCTGAAACGTTTGGTTTTACAAATTCTATAACTACAGGCTTTACTATGTTAACTTCATGCAGTGCAATGTGTCTTTGCTATATTTCATGCTCAGAATTGAGCAGATTTTTTTTTTTTTTAAATAAAAAAAGTCCTTTCTCAGCCTTTTTCTTCCTAATAAGCTAGGTCACAATTCCAGATGGATTGGTGCATTATTTGCGTGGACAGACTTGCTGGCGCTCCAGCAGCCCTTACTAAAATGGGAGCTTGAAACACCGCAACGCATGTGCACATACACTGTCACATGGAACTTAATACTACAGTACAATAATATAAAGAAATATAGGATGACAAATGGGTCAATGGCTGATTGGCTAGACACAAACACAAAATTTCACGGTATTTGCTATCAAAGAGCTATTAATCTGAAGAATATAAATTCTTTTTACCCTACATTATTATGAATAAAGGTTAAGCTGACAATGGTCAGTAGGTTTTTTTTTTCCTCAAATAAGGTATTTGACAAGTATCTTACATTATTCTTATAAGAATATTATTTTGGTAAATATTTTTTAGATTGCATCTTGAAATGCGCATGTATGCCGAACATAACAAAAAATACACGCAACGCTACTATTGGTTTTCTTATCCTGTTCTCATTTGTAAGCTTCTTGGCATACTTATCAGTGAAACACTTAGCATTGTAGTAAACGTCACAGGCAACAATTCAATAATAATGACTATTTTGGTGGAAGGAAAGAATGAAACATGGTACTGAAAGCATAAACTTCAATTACTCTAATAAACTAAGGTACTCCTCTCAGTTTACCTTTAATTCTGAAGGATTTAGAATGCTCAACAATTGTGAAAAGGCTTGTTCAGCACTGTGACATCGCTGGTCCATCAAGGCTGTATAACCATCACGAACAAGGGATTTAACCTCTTCTGGCAACATAGTTAAATCCACCTAAATATTTAGGAAAATAGTTAAGTCCAAAAGAAAACAGTTTTTTCCTTTTTTTTTTTAATTTTAAAGCAAGCAAGCTATTTGCTAAAATACTTATTCAACAGACAACTGTTAAAATTCTGTACTTCCTACATTTTTATTATGATTCCACTTTTAAAGCAGCAAATCAGGTACATTTTTATAAAACCGTTTTAAATTCAACTTCTACAAACTTAAGATTTTCATGGACCTACTGCTGCTAATTGCTTAAAAATCTAGGTTTTGTTCTAAGTTTAGATCTTTTCCTATCCAGAAAGTTTCAAGTTTAATTCAAACATCATTTTAATCCTTACATATTAAAAAAAACAAAACAAACCCAGACTTATGCCTTTCCTCACTTGTACACTCCATTTTGTGTACAAACATTTTTGAAAAACCTGAGAACTACTTCCTTCTGCCTACAATTTAACTCCATCTAGGTTAATAGTTAATGCTAGAAGGTTTCAGAATGCATTATGTTATTAGCCTTTCACTACAGATTCTTCCTGAAGCCTGTGGGAATTTCCAGCAGTGAGACTGTAAATCAAGACAAGCAGTTGTAGAATTAGGAACTTCTATTCCCTTGATCCGTTGAAACACTCAAATAAAATTAGCTTTGGGAAGCAGATCATTGTGCAAGGGTAGAAGTAATTTGGCTATTTAAGAAGCTCCTCCAACACCTACTCCTGCAATCATAAGCAAAAGACAAAGAGTATCAAGGAGGCCCATCTAAGTATTTTAGGCCACTACCTCATTTCAGTATGAATTAATCTTCACTATTAAGTAATCATGCTTTACGAGCTATTTGTTAACTGCTCCTTCACCCCCACTCCATATGTTAACATTTGAGGCTGGGATTCTGAAGAAAGGGTGGTTGTGGCCAGGGAAAAACTGGGAAGGTTTGGGAAGAAGGGAATATAACAACTTTTGAGTTGCTCAATTTTTAAACATTATTCTAATGGTGTACTTAATTGTATTCAAATGAACTGAATTAGGCTTTTGACATACTAAATTTAATGCATGTCCAGAATGTATTTTCCTAAGCATCTAGGAATTTTGATCTTATTTTGTTTTCATCCTGTCAACTGACCCAAAAGGACAAACACAAGAAAATACCCATGATCTAATGGCAGTCATAAAGAAAAGTGGCAGGGACAGTGGAAAATGCAAATACATACAGAAAAGACCAAAATGCAGAAATGAGTTAATGAAAAAATGATTAAGACTTACTTTAACTTCCTAGAACTACTGATTTAAGGTAATGCTGTCAGAGCATATAGTTATAGAACATAACAAATTATATTAATTTAATGTTAAGCTAGATGACATACGAGGCTGATTACGCCAGCTAAAAATGTTACTTTCGATCCTAGTAATGCATTAGCCTTACAAAAATGAGTATTTTAAAGTAAAGAAGGGATCTTAGTGCAGGCAGAACCTGCACCTTCTCCTGAATCCATTTTATCTTATGAGGTAATTAATCAGAGTAGAGATTTCTGGTACTTACTTCCCCAAATTAACAGAGGAAATGATTAATTATCTACATCCCCGTGATTTAATTCAAGAACTTTGGGATACTCATCATTCATTGCTGGTAAGACCTGAGAAGAAGAATTCTCAATTTATGAATTTTATAGTGTTTTAAACAGCTGTTTGTCCCACGGGGTTAAGGATGGCAAACTAAACTATATATATATGTAAGCAAAGTAAAAAACTTTATTATAATTGATAATGGTGTGATCAGGCTAAAGGACATTAATCAGAACATCTACTCTATTGTATAAATGCTATAGCTACTATTCATTATAGTTATCGTTTACTAAATCAACAGTTCAAAGCTAGCTTGATAAGTAATTATTTTTGTAGGACTGATGTTACTCACACATGTTGACAACTGTGGGTAGCTCTCTTTCACTCAGCCTCAAGGGGTAACCCTGAGAGGTGTCCCCACTCAAGGGAGGAATTCCAAACTCACTCCTATGGAGGGGGTGTACTAGAACCTCTCCCATTCAAAGATGGGACTAGGTTTGTATAGTATGAAGTGATTGACTGACAGTCATTTGCTGTTAAGGCAAACCTTCTAGCTCAGCAAAACACCGTTTATTTTTATCATTCTTTTGTTCCTCTTGGGAACATCTGGTTTCACATCCTACCCTGCTCCTGGGGCTGCCAAGTCAGACTAATCCTCAGTGTCCTTCAATACTAAGGAGAGTATGACCTCCCTACACATCTAGTAGTTTTCTGCCAGAAAACTCATACAAGTGGGGTGAAGTTGAAGACACCCCACACACACGCACCTAGGCAGAGCGTCCTGCTATACTGTTCAACAACACGTGCTATGATTATTTCCAACTGTATCTATCAAACACAAGAAAACATATTTAGTCAGAACTTTGGGAGGGGTATTATAAATCCCCGAATGATTCCCAGCAATTTTCGTAGTTTTGCTTACAAATTACAATAAAAGGGAGCTATATTACTAACCCATGGTTCCAGCTAAGTTATTCTATGACTACACTGAGTTTTGTTACTCTAATTTCTAGTGTGAAGTCTTACGGAGGGGAAGGAGGAGAAGCAAAAAGAAGACTACCAGCAACGAGACAGTACAAAGCAGTGTAATCACATAATCTTTGTCTCCTGATAAAAGTGGGGCCAAGCATGAAGCATTAAATTCTTGAATGAACCGAGTTTTTGGACAGTATTATTAAAAGGTGACAGAACACTCTTAAGGTCATATGCTAATGAATTCCCAGTTACCTGTTGCACAGTACAGAAGAGTTTATCGTGGATGGCTTTAGACTCTGTCTTCAAATCAAAGTGATCTCTACAAACAACAGGATAATGGCATCATGAGTTTGCACATGTACTTTACATGTAATCTTAATTTCCAGAAAAAGAAATTTCTGCACTTTTATCAATCACATCACATTTGCATAATAGAGATTATTATGGCACACTTTCACAATCGCAACAACATGTACTATAACGCTCTCAAGGGTTATGATACTATTCATATAGTTCATACACTTCTGGCTGTGGAATCACTAGGGCTTCAGGGAAGTAGCAGTCTTCTCCATCATTTTATTTGTTTTCTTTTATCTTCTCCATCTTATTCTCAGCTGAGTTGGTCTTATGAGAGGGTGGGATAGGCGAGACTAGAGAACTTTCCTATACCAAAGGCAGGAGCATAAGAAGGTGCTTAAGCTGCTTTACCCTTCTCTACTTAAGTACAAGATCCTTTATCCTAGCACAACCACTGCTTAAAATCAAATATATGTAGCAGCTACGCATGGTGGGGGCAGGGAGAGCAGAAAAGAGAGGAACAGAGTTGTTCATCCCAGCTCTTCCTTTCCACTATTGCAGCAGAAACGTCATGTGCAACTAGAGAATGGAGAAAGTATAATGAAGAGGCAAAGTATTGCTTAATACTCTAAACTAAGTCTGCAATGCTAAGCTTGCTACCCAATCCTTAATGCTACTGTTTTGCCTTTTGCTAATATACGTTCAGTTCTGTCCTACGTCCAAAGGCATGAAACGCTCATCATCTGAGCTAAATTCTTTACAGTGTCAGAGGATTCTCTAGATTTTTGGAAGCCAAGCAACCTGCTAATTACAGAAATGGAGGTAAGATTGTAACTGACCATGCACCTCGCTTGTTGAGAAATCGCATGGTTTTTATAGATCTAACAAACTTCCCCATGAGAGAAGCAATTTTATAGATGGTTCAGTTACTTTAAAGAGGATTTATTCTCATAGTGAATTCTAACGTTTTTCCCCTTCTCTAAAATTGAAAGAACAAAGTCAGTGGCAACCCAGTCAAATAACATAAATGCCCTCTCCTAGGACAAAGTTTCAATTGTCCTAGCTACGGTGGTTTTCAAAAATAGTTATGGAAAAACAAAAGGATTGTACTGTAATATATATATATTAAAAGATGGTAGGTTTTGCGGTCATACTAAGATAAGGACTGGGGATAATCAGGTTTCCTAAAGGCTTGGACTCTTCCACACGAGAAATCTGCCTTTAAGAATTACCATTTAATGGAAACTTTCCTATTTCATTGTAAACAGCTTATTTTGCTGTACCCCTCATCTGTTTTTAATCATCCTAAACACAACTAAAAAACCCTAGCTGAAGAAGTATACAAGCAAGAAAGCACAGTCAGAGCTTAAGCTGGCTAATTTCACAGCTCAGGTTAAAACACCGAAAGCTCCCACCTCTGCATGGCCTAAGTGGTAAGTCATCATTTGCCTCAGTCACCTTATAAATAAGTCAGCAGTAACAGTTCTTTACTTCTCAACTACCTATTAGATGAGGAAATACGTTGGCACATGGAACCACCTATAAATGCACCAACTTCCCCAAACCCATTTGGAGCACATTGGCCCCGGTATCTCTGGAAATAATTATTTCTTTTTTTAAACTTTGTTTTAAATGTTATAACAGATTGAAGCACAAATTTTGTTAATAAAAAACTATAGTGCTTTTTATCTCAACTAATTTAATTTTGGCCCCAAACCATCAAACATACTGATTTACATTCAGCATGTTCTACGGGGAGTATTCAGGTACTTAAAATTAGACATCGGTATGCTCTAAGAGAAAATTCAAATCTACAAAAAATTGAAGAACTCTAAGTGAAAATTCTTTTCTAGTGTTCAATTCCGAGACTGACTTAAAACGCTTTCCTCGCAGTCAGATCTCTTCTTCTTAGTAGGCATATTTAGTGTCAGAGAAGTTTTAACAATTATTTACTACAAAGAGTAGAACTAGCACAAAAAGGCCTTGAAAATAAGATAGAGGGTGAGCTATGTTGTGGTGTAAGTTTGAATGTAACAATTAGAACAAGATTCCTATTATCTTTTGCTGTAAAAGAACGCATTTTGTTATGGCTACACTGTGTGACTTGCTTTTGGGCAATGGTTTTTAAACAGAGGTTATTAAAATTATACCTTCATTTACTAAAATTCAACTGAGCTTTGGAAAATATTTAGTTTTCAAGTAATAACTCGGGCTCTTCGTGAAAACTGGAATTTTGTTAACTTTAATCAGCTATTCTGACAGGAACTATATCCTGAAGAGTATGTAAACAATATTAACAAAGCAATTAGCAAAGAGCAAGTAGCAAGTCAAAGTTGCATTAATTAATTTTTAAGTACTACATAAAATAACTCAAAATAATAATAAATTAAAAAATAAATAAAGTTTCTTACCTTGTTTTTTCAGAGTCACTAGTTTTGGGTTTTGGCCTTCCTTTGTTTTGATGACTTTGGCCTGTAATGAGAAAAAGTATTTCAAACAAAATGATCATCACCTAAAACAAAGGCAAAGAAGTACACGCGGAACTGACATTTTGCTTTATAAATAACAGATCTTAAACATTTACAATATTGAAAACTAACACAATCAAGAAGTTTTTTTAAAAAGCCTCCTGTTACAGTATGAATTTGACATTATTTTTATTAATTAGTGTAACATTTTATTAATCCTATAAAGGGGAAAGATACTTCAAATAAACAGAAGAATCTTCAAATTCTGTAACATATGATCTGACTCTACAATATTTGTAACAACTATTAAAGTGGACTACAAGCTAAAGAAATGAGTATGTTATACAAAACCATGGTTGATATTATACACTATTAGTTGATAACTAGAATTTTTAAAGGGAATAAGAGATCACTATGGATGTTCAAGACTGACTACAGAAATTTTACAAAGTCTGCTACTTCAAAAATTCAACCCACATTAATCTTAGAAATATAAACATGAGTCAGATCAAGATAAATGTCCCTGATTACAAAATAAAAAAGTTTGTCAATGTGGAAATACTGGATCACAAAGACAAGAAAGAATCAATCATGTGATACTGATTCATTTCTAACTCTGAAACTTAATGTCAAACACTTAGCACAAAACTTTACTAATACACTTCACAATTTCAGAGATCTAACACTGTTGTTGAGTAGTTATAGGGCTCTACAAGCTGAGTGAACAATTCATTAGTAACAAGAAAGAAGAAAACATGTTTTAAAACTTTATTGTAATTGGTCAAACCCAGGAAGCCATGCCATTAACTGCAAAATAAACCCTCAATCATTTTCTGTGGAATTAAAGCATAACATTAGGCATCTGAATGTGCACATGCATACTCCTGATTAAGTAATGAAGTTTTTAATTTTCAAGAATTTTAAAGTCAGAACTTTACAAGGCATCAATGACTCAACAGCAGCAGTGACAGAATCCACTTTTGGGAGAGCTGCCTTCTAGTAACCAGAAAATTAGACAAGCAAGGCAAAAAAAACCCCAACCTGATAAGGAACCAACAAGCAGCTGTCAAATTCAGTTGCAGAACTGCTGAGCATCACATCACAGGTATTCCTTATTACACATGGTAAGTTGAAGGGGTGAGGAACAGCAGATTTTTTTGCTAGTTAAACGTAATGGATTTTACAAGGCATATACGAATGCTGCCTTCTGACTCAGCTACCTGTTCCAAGAGGGGATAGTTCCAGCTATAATCTTTCAGGAGCGGTTTAGAAGGTAACTGTAGCTTCCTAGTATTGGACACAATCACACAGACAACATACAGTCCAGCACCTGGATTCAAGCTATTCGAGCACTGGAACCCAAATATAACCAAGCAATATTTAATGATTGGGGTAGCTGTACCTTTATTATTACGCTTATGCTGAACTACCATAAAATCAAATTTGAAAAAAAGGAGTTATTAATCTTACATATAAAGTTTCAGTAACTATCTATGCTTACAAATGTTTATTTCATGACATTCAGAAAAGTATTTTATATGATAAAAAAATACTGAAAGACACTGTGGAAAAATACAAATCTACCCATATGAGTAATCTTATAAGCCAGTGGGATATCTCATGTACTCATTGCTCAAGTTAAATCATATGCATATGCACGTTATGCCTTGTGCCAAAGGGATTTTTCATTAAAAAACTGCTTAATGACATAAAATTTAAATTAATCGGAACAAAAAAATCAAGCATCATGAAGACAGAACATGTTCAGAATTATTTCATGAACCATTTCTTAAAATTGTCACACAGGAGTCTGAATAGGTGTCCGTTGAAATATTTCATACACATTAAAAACTCCAAAGCTACACTAATAACCACCACAAATTCCTCAAAATAGAGACATTTAAATGATGGAAAACAATAATCCTTTTGAAAGCCAGAAAACACTTCAAGTGTATCACCATTTAACCTTTTAGAGATAGAGATGTATTACCTTTTCTTCATTACATAGGTTCCCTTCCCTTAAGGAACCAATCTATCATTCAAAACAAAATGTTAATGAAAATAAAGGAACCCAAGCCTTCCCTCTCACCAACCAAAGAAAGAATTCATCAGCACTATTTTTTCACTGAATTTTAAAAGCCATGCAACAAAAAATTTCCTGCAGAAACTACTACTCCCATATACTACGCAACTTAAAAAGATACTACTTTCAGATTTTTAAAAAATACTTTCAAACAAAAGTAACAAGAAAATCCCACTGAATTATAATTAGAATACTTAAGGAGATATATTAATTCAACAGCAAAGATGATTCACTTACCCCACAAACATTTTAAAATATTAGTAGAAGGAGTATTGCTTTTGCTAGACATTCCCATTAGGAGCAAACAAAGATATTTAACAGAAATGTATACACGCTCAAAAAAATAGTACATGCAGACAAAAACTGAAATTAAAAAGGACAGTAACTTTAAGATAAAATACAATGGCATAAAGTTCCTTTACATTAATTCTCCTGCAAGTCTTAAGCCCTTAAGTGAACAAAGGCTAAGAAAACGAAAGCTATTCTTCCCCACCCACAGTAAACTTGAATCAGATAGTTATTCAGAGCGTAGCTCCTCCTTTCAAATCAAAGCCAAATCAAGTATTTTCTTCTACATCAGTACTGACATAATAAGTAGGAGGGGGAGAGGAGGAGGAAGAAAAGAACAGGAAAAAAAACCCAAACATGGAATCAGCACGGGTTTTTTTTAAAATTACTACATTCAATGCAACATTTCATAGTGCTATGATCTCTTTAGTCTAGAATAATTGTCAGTTCTCTCCCAACATTTCGCTTTTCATTCTCTCTCTTCCCTCCTCAACCTCTCAAACTCAGCTATCCTTCTGGCACCCTGCTGCTTCACCAGTATCAGCAGCGCACACAGACTGCAGACATCCTGCCCTTGACCAGTATCGGCAGCAGAGACAGACTGCCAACACCCTGCCCCCTGACCAACACAGGCAGCAGGACACTGACCACATTTTTCATGTGGAAGTACAGTTCTCTCAAATCCCACTACCATCGGTGGAGCCAAGGGGCAGCTCAATTCTTACTCGCATTCAAAAGGCATTTGCACGTTTTGGTCTTGCTGCCAGGTGACCCAGACACCAAGTGTCCCTGACAGTCCGCTGGAGCCAGGGCATCACTTATAATCCTGCGTTTGCTATCTATGATTGGGCAGGTCACCATTATGGGCGCATTGTTGCTGATCTTTTCCACTGCCTCAATAAAGCTTTGTTGTGTCATGCGTTGTCAGACCACACCTTCTCGCTCAGGAAAACGTCTGGATTCACTTAGTTGTCATTTGCTTCAATCTCATTCAAAATTCCCCATGGCCTCCGTGCATTTCTTATTTTGCCCCTTCGCAGCATCTACATATACTTCCTCAAAACTGATTTGTCTTACAGAGCCTGACTTCCCCTTTCTAAAACTCCTCCCTGATTTATGCTTTCTCCAATAAGTTCCTTCAACACTTTGTAGTTTCTTTTCTTTTTTATGATCCTACCACACAACATCTTTTCAAGAAATTCTCCTTGACTCTCTTTTGCAACCTTTCCCACATTTTCCATCTCCCAGTACATCCTTTCATCCTTTAGGATGTTCACATTCGTCCAAAGCCCACAAGAGCAAGATCACCCCTCCCACTGGTCATTTTAAAATAGTATTTTCTAATATATATTCACTGGCTTCCTAAAATCAAATTTTGAAGTGCTCTGCACTTTGGCACCTATTCAGCTAAGTATTTAAGTACATGAACTACAAAGAACAGTACAGCTCAGCAGTGACTTCAGACTGTTGCATGGTCAGGAATAGAAGGATCTGCTGCCTTGGAGGTCACAACTTCAGAATACAGCATGAGAATGGAGCTGGTCCAGATCCAGTAGCAGTATTCCATATAAACATTATAAATAAGAACAATTCTGAATGTCAGGGAAATACCTTATGCTTTCTTGGTTACAGCAGGTTTAGAAGGTTATAAAAAAAACAATCAAAATTCAGGAAAAGACTTCACTTGGAAGATCAAAACTGCTTGCACTTCACTTTCACCACAGAAAAGTAATTCTGGCACTGTGGGAGCTTTGGGGGGTGGGAGTTCTCTCTATAAAAGGGTTGGTTTCGTTTTGTTTTTTAATTCATTAAAAAAAAATATCAACAATAAATCACACTAACTTATACCTCTTAAAGTTTGTAGCTAAAGTTCTACTCTAACAAATATTTTGTGGCCTCCTTCCTTGCTAAGTGCAGGATTCTTTTCTTAAGGATCTATATGGAGCTTTTAGCAATCACAAATGAATTATGAATATTGAAACTACCCACACTCTTCTCTTGAATTTAGATCCTTTTAGAGCCTATACCTGTCTCAGAAGGAGCGAAAGCATTTCTAGCCTGTGACTCAGCATTCTACTTTTTAGTTCCAGTTTCAATTCTGAATTCATCCCTGTAAAGTAGATTGAAAGTATAAAAGCACGAAGGAAGAAAGACAGAAATACAGAAGAGAAGTAACTGCACACTAACAGGACAGGTAGTGAAACATGATAACTTACTGTTGTGAAAATAACACTAGATACACTTTTACTTATTAATAACAGAAACAGCAAGGGAAGAACCGACTCGGACTTGATAAATAACAAAAACAAACTCACTTGGTGGAAACTCCAGAGACCAACCTTTGCTTTCTGCTCTTGGGATGTCAGTCACCTAATGACAAATACATTAGTTTGGTTTTACACAGAGAACAAAAAACAAACAGATATTACTCTCTGAGTTTAAACAAAGAAAAAAACCTGAAACATTAAAATTTAAACAAAGAAATCACCATGATAATGTGGTATTTTATGTCCCCAATCAAAGCGTAAAGAAAAATCACTTCATTAATCAAAGTGTCTTTGTACATTTTAACTTCCCCCCCCAATTTATATTACCTACTAGTCTGATAAATACTAGCCTTTTTGCAGTAATATTCATCCTAAAGGAAGATAAATTTACATGGACCTACATTATGAAGATTGTCATAGCATAAAAGCAGATGAAGGTTTTCATAAGACAGTTACAAATCTTAAAGCACTTCTTGTGTTTTCTAGAGATGGCCTGCTTTTTCAACAAGTTCAAACTTTCATTTCCTTCCCTTTGCCCTTGTACATTGGTTTCACTTTCCCCACTAATGAGTCATCTTTTTTGCTGCCCCACCCTCCCGTGAGACCTGAAAGGGTTTTTTTTTCACATGCGCATGCTAAATTGTTTTGACCTTGCTAGTAGATTTAAATTCTTTATAATTTTGTTTTCTATATTATATAGCTTATTTATAACACACTTTATAGGTTAAATTATAACAAACAATTAATTAGCTTACAATAATGATGGTAGAGACAATCAGGAAAAGCTACAAATTTTTTTTTAAACTAATAATTAGTGTGAAAGAAAAGAACTGTCTGTAAGCAAACTGGAGGTTGATTATTAAATTTTTAATTCCATGCTGTTACAGCAGGACTGTCACAGTCTGCATGCATCTAGCAAAGCAGCCTACTCAGGAAAATTTATGCACAGGAACGGTTTGCAGGCTCCCCATGATACCGGACATGAGATAGGCATTAAGCAACAGCTGGGATATACCACTGACATCCACTAGCGAAACCCGTCTACGTTAAGCACCAACAAAATCCCGCAACTGTCCACTTTTTTGGGGGAGTGTGTTTGTTTTTTAAGGAATAAAAATATATGTACTAGTTTTGGCTGGGAGAAAGTTAGCTGCCCGTTGATAACACAAGGATGTTTTAGCTATTGCTGAGCAGTGCTCGCACAGCATCAAGGCCTTTTCTGTTTCACACCCTGCCCTGAGAGCGAGTAGGCTCGGAGCGCACAACAAGCTGGGAGGGGACACAGCCAGGACAGCTGATCCCAACTGACCAAAGGCATATCCTATACCATCATGCACAGCAATAAAAGCTGGTGGAGGAAAGGAGAAAGGGGCAGAAGTTTTGAGTTACGGCATCAGTCTGCCCAAGCAACCATTATGCATGATGAAGCTTCTCTTTCCTCGAACAGCTAAACATCTGCCTGGAAGTAGTGAATGAATTCCTTTATTTGCTTTGCTTGCATGTGCAGTTTTTGCTTTGTCTGTTAAACTGTCTTTATCTCAACCCACCAGTTTTCTCACTTTTTCCACTTCGTATTTTCTCTCCTGTCCTGCTGAGGGGAGTGAGCAAGCAGCTACGTGGGGCTCAGCTGCCTGCTACGGTTAAACCATGACAACACAGTATGCCACTACGCTTTCAACAGTTAAATAACCTTCTAAAAGGCAAAATTAGAGCCTTTTGTTGGTGGATTTCTTTGGTCACCCTTCACTAACATGTATCCTTAGTTAAATTATTTTTCAGGAACAAAAAGCAACCATGAACAGAACAAAAGTTTACTCTATTAAGCTTCTGTGAAGGATGCACTCAGCTCCTTGACCAAACAAGGAGTAGGTTGGTTCAGGCTTCAAAGGAAGTAAAGGCCAACGCCGTGACCAGGCCATGAACTTCTCTAGTTCCAACTTGTTCTTTGAAAACCCACACAGGGACAGGTTGACACGGTGAGCTTTTATGTACATGAGCTTGGAAACCAGAACACTGATCATGTGATTAACATGCAATAAATAGCAGCTGGTTCTTCCCAAACTAATTTGGTCAAGGAACAAAGAAAGTTGTAGGTACAATGAGACTTATGCTTAATTTTTCCATCGCACATAATTTGACTACAACCCAACCACTTTACTCCATAAATATGATAGCCTAAGTGAGCTTTTTTTGAGCTCTCCCTCCTAAGTAGCTGGCAGCATGGTGGTGATCTCCCCTTGAGTTGGAATGCTTCTCAAGGTTACTCCTCGAGGTTGAGAGACCCGTTACCAACTGCAGATCTTTGGTAAATGATCAATACCACACATAACCTTGTATCACAGAGCAGTAAGATCTTGTATTGGTAACTTTGAATCATTATTATATCCTCTGTGCAATAGAGTAACAGACTGAAGCTTGCCATCAGACTTTGTTAAGCCTCGCTTTACATCTTACTTCAATAATACCACTTTTGCTGCTACCTTTCGCAGTGGTTCTTTAAGCAGCCTAAAGTCAAGCAACAGTTTCACTTCCTCTTTTAAGCCTGCCACGCCAAAAAAGTTAATAAAATAATCTAGTAGAATATTTGCGCTTATAAACAGTCTTTTACATTGAAAGAATGAATATAAAGAATGACAAAGGCCTACCAAAGTAACATAAGTCCGTCTTGCATTTTAGCACTATACGCTTGTTTTAAACACACAAGCCAAACAGGTATTTGAGAACTACAAACCCTAGCTTTAAAAACAACTCAGTTAACCATTTTCCCCACACAAAAGAAATCTGTTTACACAGCATGAAAATAACAGTCTATAACCATGCAAATACTATAGCATCACAGTATCAATGCAAAACAATGCTCCAGTATAGCAAAAGCCCTGTATATGAATTAACTTTGGCTAAAGCATCTTCCACTGAATTCCATTACATGTTAACTGAATCCTCTCCTAAAGCCGAAGGGAACCCCACACCTGAATGCACACTGACAGGCAGGACTGGACAGTTGATTAAATCAGACATGACTTCAGTCTCACTTTCAATAACCTCAAAGAGACCCTTCTCCTCCTCATAATAAAAAGCCTCCATCTTCTTTCAAGCAACCACCTCCCACCTCCTTCCAAATACAGAGTTCTGAACATCGATTTGGTAGTTAAATATTACAGAGAAAAGGCACTTGGCTGAGAAAGTACACAATTATTAAAACACAGTGGCTGCAGAATTTCAGCCACACCATTAAATAACACATTCCAAGACAATGAAAATCAAAACATTATTAAGTCTTGTAATGCCAGCTGTAGTGTAACTTACCTTGGTATCATGTTTTTGATGACAATGATGATCTTTAGGATCAGACTGTGTTCTCTTTCTGTCTTTTTCTATTTCTTTTTGTTCTTGAGAGATTAGTAAATGAGATTCTGAAGAACTGCAGTCTCTGATATGTAAAAAGAGAGAACCCTAGTTCTTCCAGTGTTGATGCCTTTTCCCGGTATTCAAGACACATACCATACATGTATCATGAAAAAAGCAAAGACAAATACAAGAAGTCTACCCCTCATAGAAGTGTAATGGCATAAGAATATTTAAATGATTTGATGAAATAGCCATTTTTTATACCTTCAAATTGCACAGTCCAAAGTTATGCAAATACATAACAACCAAAAAAAGCACCATTTTCTATACAAGGGACAAGAACTGAATTACTGCACATTTTTAAAAAAAAATAATTAAAAAAAAATAAAAATCAGTCTTGCCCAGGGCCACACTTTATTTGTGCACTATAGAAGGGAAACAAATTTAAGTTCCTCCAGAATTTTCAGGTTTACAAAAACCTGTTTAGTAGTTTACTTACTGTACTGTTTTTGAACGACAGATAGCACATCACTACAAGGATACCAATAAAAATCAAAAAGATCTTTCAGAAAAATGTTTGATACAAAAGTTACAGCATATATTGTAACTTAGCCGAATCTGTGAATTTGGAACCTCTCTTACTCTCTCTAGGCAATGCAAAAGCACAGAATAGATGTGGCAAAACCAAGTTCATACAAATTAGCATATACGTTCATTTTTACCATTGCCAAAATGCATTTGCATTCAGTTCCTCAAATCAGCTTCATCTCCTAGCAAACTTTATATAGCAAAGTTAACATTAAAAGGTGGGTGTGATTGCACTGATGTATTCAGGCACAAAATTTCCTCAACAGTGAAGTACTTCAGGTTGGGAGGACAAAAAAAACCCATGAAAACGTACCTGTTTCCTGTTATTTCCAACCTGGGTAAAACAATGCTGAAGGAAACTGCTTGGAAGCGGAACACATCTCAAGATAGCTTATTTAGTTCCTAAAAGTCCTCTTTACTTCTAGGCTGCACTGTGGTTGCAGTTCTGATCAGTTTATTCCTTCCATTTTTATTTACGGGTAGATAACAAAATTTAAGCAATATCTATGCTATACATTACTTAAATCTTATACTAAGCATTGGTAATTAAAAAGAACAAAAGCTCACTTGACAGTTGCTTACTTTTTCTCAAGAAGCGACTTCTTTGTTTTCTGTTTATGTTGTTTAATACCTATAGAAAATTAAATGGGG
>VWZL01001838.1:84359-102272 GCA_013396915.1 Stercorarius parasiticus
AAAGAAAAAGAATTAGCTAGTTTCAAAAGAACGTTACCAATGAAGGAATTCTGATATGTTCAAGGTAGATTTTGAAATCAGAAAAGGTTACCATTGATTTCTTCTAGTGTCTTCTTTAACTTGTCATTTTGTTGAATAAGATCCTTAAGTCCATCAAGAATATTCTTGCACAGTTCTTGAGCTCTCTCATTAGCTTCCAAAGCTAGTTCATGTTCCCCCAGTAATGACAGCGCCTTGCAGAAGTGGTAGTGACCCTACATGGACATAAGTTTGAATTTCAAGCATTTATTCACACAAATAAGAAAACAATTTATATTCAAAACAGCTGCAGTAGACAATACGAAGTAAAATTTTACATACTCGAAAGTTATCTGCTCCACCTGTTTCAGGTCAAATGATGAATAATCAAAGTTTACAACTACTCAGCACACTGAAACAGAAAGATAATTCACTGGGAGTAGCATCTAGCCTCTGGCTTTGGAAAAGAGCAAATTTGCTTTTTCCCCTAATCTCAAATACTACTCTCCAATTTTGTAACTATCCCTTATTTACTCTTCTTTAGGCCAAGAATATTGGGAAATACATGTTGGTCATTAATCAGGATTTTTTTTATTGTAAGGACTACGTATATTCTTTTTAAAGCATTGTGATAACATAGCTATGCACAACAATGTAATAAATGTTTTCTTCTGTCTTTACACATGCAGAACACCATATGTGGAATAATTACTAAAATGGCCAAAAATACAGCATTGTTCACACATTAAGGAAAGTTATAAAATCAAAAGGCTTCTGAGGTAGAATACAGCCGCAGCTGGCATGCGAAGAATGCAACATCTGCAGTTCCCTTACAAGGTTGCTTGCAAAGCTACACGAGGGACGGGACAGAATGTAATCTCCGTGGCCTTGCCTTGTGACGTATAGCAGATACAGGAATGAGATGGTACTATGAAACAGATAAGCCACCTACTTGCTACCCTGAGCCAACATTTCGTCAAATTTTGATGAAATGCTGTCCTTAGTGCGAACTTTGCTCATTATAATGTCATTATAATACCAAAACACACCTCTATCCCGAAGGCTACCCGCCTCCAAGGTGCGACCACTCCTCCTTGAGTCTGCGCCCTGAATTTTTCGTAAACTGTGAAGCGAGCGAATTTTACAGCAATCATAATAAAAGTATTTATGACTAAAGTCACTCAAACTCCACCTTGAAGATCACAAATATTATAAAAATAGCCCAAGAGAGAGGGGATATCAGGGAAAACACCATCGCGAACAAGTTGAGGAGAACTCCATCACTGACTTCCGGGCCCAGTCGACAGGCTGAGCCTTTCTTCCCCCCCATAGGGGGAAGACTTAAGTCTTTGGGTAAGACTTAAGACTATACCGAGTGCTTCCTCGGGCAACTTAGAAATCTCTCTAGAGAATTTCTCTCCTACATTTATAGCCAGGCTGTACTGTTTATAACTTTGTCATGCGTTTTGTATATTTAACAATACTTTTATTTGCACATGCTTTGCAGACAATTTATCACTGGCAATCGTAAGAACCTATATATCTGTTGTTAAAATAAACTGCACTGTTTAAGTAGCTAATCATTTCAGTTTCTCACTGAACGCGACCAAAGACTGAAGAGTGGCCGTGCTAGTTCATGAGCATGACTAGACTGAAGGTGCAGTACGCTATTAGTGTATCCAAACCGTAACAGTTTAATACATATTAAACGCGACTGGACTGATAGTGGTGAATTGGGCATCACTCAGAATTTAAACCTAGCCGCACCTAGCCTCCCACCTCGGTGAGGAGTGTTAGAACGCAAGGGGGTTTATTTTCTGCCAAAACTGCTTTGCCCCCTTTCACGCAACACCATGTAACAACACTTACAAGCATGTCAAAACAACATTTTTAATATAAAAAAACTATGTACTTGGCTGACTGAATCAGAATTCTTAGTCCACAAGGTACTGTGTTCATTCTACTGTCATCAGTGCTAAACAGAGATGAGAACCTGGCACATCTACCTGGGTCAAACCTGTAATTAAGACTCTGGGTTCTTATGATGATTTACAGTACCAAAAAAAGACAATTTTGAAATGTATATGAAACTAACCTTTGGCCAATTAGGCTTCAAAATAGTGGCTCTTTTTCCATCAGCAAGGGCTCTCCTTAGAGAAGGGTGGGAAAAAGAAGAGGTACTTATTATTTGTACTTCAGAAAAATCTACAGACCAGATGTACAAGGCACTATAAAAATACAAAGTGAATAAAAGAACAGTTAATTCACCTGTGTAAAGGCATGGCCAGATAACACTTGTTAGCCGAAACTTACCTGGGTTAAAGTGTTACAGTCTCAACTATTTCACCCATCAGATACTTATTCCCTCCCCCTACTCACTACGTTTTCCAGCATTTCTGCATATGCAAGTACCCCTTAACTTGGTTCTAACAAAATGTTCCTTTAAAAACCAAAGCCTTAATAAAAAAGCTTGAATATCAAACTTAAGTATTTTGACAGAAATCATATTAGATATTAGTTACATAATCATAAGAGATTTGAGGATGCAAGTATTAACTGCTGAGCACTGAAAGACAGTAGCCTCTACAACTCCCAACAACCTAAGCCTGAAGAATATGCCCAACTGATTTTTTTATATACAAGGTGTCATGGAATAACCATAATTGCAATTTTGGTAACCAGTATAGCAGGAAAGCTTGTACACAGGAATCTGAAGGAGGAGAATGAGATACTCTGTGGTAATGAAAACCTTATTGCTGCCTTTCGGTACTTAAAGGGAGCTTATAAGAAAAATGGGGGCAAACTTTTTAGCCAGGCCTGTTGTGATAGGACAAGGGGTAATGGTTTTAAACTAAAAGGGGGTAGATTTAGACTAAATATAAGGAAGACATTTTTTATTATGAGAGCAGTCAAACACTGGAAGAGGTTGCCCAGAGAGGTAGGTGGTGGATGCCTCATCCCTGGAAACATTCAAGGGTCAGGTTGGATGGGGCTCTGAGTAACCTGGTCTAGTTGATGATGTCCCTGCTCATTGCAGGAGGGTTGGACTACATGACCTTTAAAGGTCCCTTCCAACCCAAACTGTTCTATGAAAGAGAATGAAATGAATTTCAGTGAAATGAAAGCAAGTTAGAACAAAAAAAAATTCCCCACCACCTTAGAGAAACCCCCAGGTAGTAATGGCAGAACTTAGAGGTGTGGCAATACATTTAAAGAAATTAGTAATAAAAAAACCCAACACAACAGAACTAGTGAGCAGAATGTGAGAAATCACACCATATTCACATTGCAAAGGAAGCAAACACAAGGAAAAAACACTTGAGTAAAAGATACACCATGGGGTTCAAAACCTCAAGATACTAAGGTATTATAAAAGCAGTTGAGAAGATGAGAAAAAAAAATGAAGCACTTGTCTTGTTCTCTAGTGTGTGCCGTCATGCTTTGTTTTCACCCACCCAGTCCTTCCTCCAGTACCACCTTTCAACAGCCCGGTTGCAGTGCTAGGGAATGTGCCCCTGAGCACTGTCAGAACTTCAGGATAGGAGGCCAGGCTGCCCTGAAAGGTCCTGTCCCGCATCAAAGCCCAGGAGGGAACACGACCACTGCCTCTCACCAGGCTCTGAAAACAGGAGGAAGACATGTGCCTTGGGTAAAGCCACGAACGCTTCAGCAGATGATCTGGAGAACACTATGACTTCATAGTCCTGTAACATACAGTATTGCCACCGCCAGTAGCAGGCCATAAGCTCTGTACTGAGTGTGCAAAACCTCAGGACTGAGGCTTCTGGGTCTTGCTCAGCATGAACTACAACTTCACCTGCCTGCAGTTTTCTTTTACTTGGTTCAACTGTAATACCAATTTCTCTAATCGACCGGGTGTCTGTGGCTAATTTATTCTACTTTTGTTTACCTTTGTGTGGTACAACAGAGATTTAGACAGAATAACTGCTTGTTACTACTATTTATACAGAATGAGGTATTTATGACTCCAAAATGATGATGTCCTGTAAAGAAATATAAGCCTGATATGACAGCAGAGGCCTTGAGAAGTAGAGACACAGGATGAAACAAAAGAGTACAGGCACAAGCTGACAAGATACGGGGCACAGGCTTGGCACTGGAGACTCCATGGTTATAAACAATTCACCAACAGTCAGTTAAAGACATGCCAAATCTGTACAAATAGAGTAACAAAGAAAACACAATATCCATAAAATGTACCATGTATAGTAAACTCAGATGTAACATGGAGCTGCAGACGAACAACAACAGAGCAAAGGGGTAATAGCATGTTAGCAAACACAAAAGTGACCCCCAGTGGATGCCAGAGTGAGGAAGAAGAAACCACCAGCATGAACATCACTTTCCTCCCACAGGAGGACTCTGCACGCTGACAGCTCTCACCCCTACAGGAATGGAACCGCCGACTTCAGTACCCAGAGGAGCAATGGAGGGGTGAGCATAACACCAGGAAAACGCGCAGAAACCAGGAATCATGTGGATACCAATTTTAATTACATATTGCATTATTATTTCTTTTTATTTCAAGAATTAGAACTGGACTAATAACAATTAGACCCTTAACACTTCAATTATATTAACAATAAATTCTTGGGTTGGCTTTACATAAAAAGTATACATCCACCTTGCTCATAAACAAGGATTTTTAGCTTAACAACTGGCTTAAGGAAAATAACCTCCATACCCACACTCATCTTTTCTTCAACAGGTTTAATAAAAATCACTATACTCACTAGTACTGAGATATTTTTTTTCTCTTATATAACCCTGCCACACACAAATTTTAAATGGTATTACATATTGCCAACAGATACAGCTAGTATTTTTCTTAATATCAGTTTTACAAGGTAGTAACATCACAATTACTATATACTTAAGTTTTCAAAGGGCTGTTTTCTTAAGTATATTGCCAATTTTTAACTGTAGATCACCACAACATTTCAGATTATAAAAAAAGGGTTACTTACTTGTACTGCCTTGTGAGAATTAAACAAAGAGCTCGGTTTCCATACAGAAGATGGTTTGCAGGACTTAAAAAAAAAAATAGGAAAAATGAGTAATGTATATTACTTTTGAAAATCTTAAGGGGGAAAAAATAATTAAGTTTTCACAATAATTGTCTGCAAGCACTCCAGCGCCAACAATTATATGCAAGCTTCCTTGAATAGTCACATTAATTTCAAAGTTGTCACTGAGAATATTAGTTTTAATTATGTAACAATTCATAAGATTTGGGACCACTAATGCAATTTCCAATCAATTCAAATCACTCTCAGCCTACTTTAAATCTCTCTCTGGCTTTGGTTGGGTTTGGGATTTTTTTTTTTTTCCTTTTTGTTTGGGGTTTTTGTTTGTTTGTTTGTTTGTTTTTTAAACTCCTTCCATGTCACTAGGCTCTGACAAACATGCCAAAGCACACCTCAAATGGTGCAAAATTACGGCTAGTATGTTCCCTACAGTCTGAGCTCTGTTAAAAAAAAAGAAAAAAAAGAGAGAGAGAGAGATAAAACCCCAAAGCAAGCAAAAGCCAAAAAAACAGGCAAAAGGAGTGTGAAGCACGAAAAAGCTAGCTAGACTGTCACATACATCCCATTTTGTTTTGTTTTGGAATTCCTAATTTTGAAGACCTAATTAAATCGAACATCTCATGAACACTTCTGGATCACTGGGTCTACAACTTTTTCATAACCCCTCTGCCTGACTGTGCAGACTAAGCGGCAGTTCTAAAGAGCTACAGCATTGCCCCCAACGTACCTAATGGAGAATCATAGAATGGTTTGGGTTGGAAGGGACCTTAAAGATCATCTAGTTCCAAACCCCCTGCCATGGGCAGGGAAACCTTCCACTAGACCATGTTACTCAAAGCCCCATCCAGCCTGGCCTTGAACACTTCCAGGGATGGGACAGAATGATGGGGAAATCCGTATATGTAATCCGGCAACCAGTTGAAAGGAAGCCAAGGGAGGATGCAGCTAATTAGGGAAGGAGTGTGATGATGGAGCAGATGAACGTCATCTCACACTGGGAGAACGAGAAAGGGAAGCTAGTGCACAGACATGATAAAGAAGGATTGCCTAGCTGTTAGACATCACTGAGCTATCCTTCACCTTCCAGCAGGATCTTAAGTACAAATAACAATTTCTGACAAATAGCTGTAACAACAGCTTAGCTTTACAGCCCCTGGAAACCATCAGACTTCCTTTGCCCTTTCCAAAACATGGGATTTCTTTTGCTCTTTCACTGAGCAAAAGCCTTCTCCAGCCTGCTCCGCCATCTCAGATACACTCACTTCAACAAAATGAGCCTACCCAACTTTTCAAGGAGCCTAAAATCAGCTTGAATTTGGGACTGAAACATATGTATAAATACAAGTTTGCACAAGCAATTTTTTATGAAAGGCGTGACTTTATGAATTTCACCACATTTCATAGACATTAGAATTTGTAAAAGCAGCATTTGCATGACTATAACACAAGTAGCAGTTAAACCAAACCAGCATTCTGTAGCTAGTTCACGTTACATGAGGACTTCAGGAAGGGAGTAAATGCTCTATATGCATAGGACATAAATTCTCATTTAATCTTTGTCTCCCTGTCCCTTTCGAGAGCCCAGGAAAGTCTCCAAAGCCTTTCAGCAAATGACTTTTTGTAAGTCTTGTTTAATTTCTTCCCAAAGGAAATTAAGCCTGTCACAGACAGAGTTGCCAAAAGCACATATTTAAAAAAAAAATAGTCTGTTCTTGTTCACTAGTTCTGTATCATAGCTGAGATGATAAATATTTGCAACAGTTGGTCATACTGTTCTGCTGGAAGAATATTTAGTAGGGATGATACCAAAAATGGCTGTTCACACCAAACAACTTATTTCCTTTCAGTTTTACTATATTACTGTTGTTACTTTAGACCAGCTTTAAACTATAACAGGACTTTTGGGACAATAAAAGTGCAATCAACTGGTAGTAACAGGAAACAAAATAGAACAAGAAATGTGTTATGTAGCTTTTTTTAAAAAAAATTAGGTATCATTTGGCCTCTAAGTAGAGTGGCTCATGCAAAACTATACAAAATCAGGACAAATCTGAATATGCTGAATACATATGATATAACATAATCTAGTTAACCAGTTTAGTTCTTACCAAAACTCTATAGCTTTAGTGTATGACATTATAGCATGATCAAAGTTTCCTTGGGAAAACTCCTCATTTCCTTTCTGTTTCATAGATTCACTGTTCTGTGAAGTCAAGAAAAAACAATTCGCCAACCGCTGTAACTAAGCTCAGTTGCAATGAGAAGTAAATAAAACATTCAACAAGAGGCAGCTAAGTGTTTATGCTTGTAAAAACAGGTTACGTATGCACTATTAGTTGTAATTAAATACTTTTAATTAATTGCAATTAATAAGCCTCAAAGTATACAAATGAAAATGTTATGCAGACAAGAATACAATGAACAATAATTAAAAAGCAGGACTAACTCAGAAGGTCTCCTGAGCTCCATAATAGAGTTGTCATCAAAAGTGAGCATGTGTCAAATAGCAAAGTAGGCTGAGTACAGCACAGCTCAACCAGTTCCCTACAGAGTGCCTTTCAGCATAGCTCCTGAACTACAGAACTGTAGCAAGGAAGACACAGGAATTAACCAGACTCTTTTAGAAAAAAACACCCAAACATCTACACTAAAGGAACACATGGCAAAGAATTTGAGAGCATCTTATTTCTGTGTTAGAAGGATCAAGTTGAACAATCTTCTATCAATATTAACCGCATTTCCTTGAGGGTTTTTTTTGGGGATGAGGAGGGGAACACTCTCCAACGTACACCAGCACCATAAACAACTAATTTTCTGTTTATTATGCCAGGATCTGTCAAGGTAACTATTTATGTCATGACAATTACTCACTCAAACTTTTGAAATCTTTATCTTTGATCATTTGGTCACTTTATCTTTGATCATAAAAAAAAACCACAAAAAATAACAACAAAAAAGGAAAAGCATAAACGCATTCTGGTATCTTCTCTCACCTTCCTACAGTTTTCACAGGTCACAGCTTTAAATTCTTCAACTAAATTACAATCTTCCAAAGCAACTTTAGTAATATAACGTTTGCCTGCAGACAAAATTCAGAAAAATATAGTGGGTGAAGAAGTTACCAAAGACAAGAAGTAGGGTTTATCTTCTGCTGCTAAGAATCATGCTCTATTTTCTGACTGGAAGCAAAATTTGACATACCAACTAAATAACAAATTAAGCAACAGAAGTGTTCAAAAGAAAAGAATTTTTTATTATTGGTTAAGCCCAAAATAACTGGCTGCAGATCGCCAAACACTTAAGCAGTTGCCTAATATTAAGAAATCAAGTGAAATTCAATTGTATTTTAAAGAAATTTGTATTTAAAAGATTTGTAAAGATTTGGGTTTTAAAGAATATGTACTTCAGTACTTAGCTATAAAAAGATTCTTCTCCTCACATGGAAATTCGATTTCTACCACCCTGTTACTTACTGCAACAGCTGAGTTAGAATGTGTACATGCAAAAAGACAGACGAGAATAGAAGCCATTTAACACACATCAAAAACAGCAGGCCTGGGAGCTTTTTGTAATTTCAGTCGAAGTTCTGCTGCTAGTGTGGATACCTTACGCTAACTCCCATGAGCTGCCTAAGCTAATTTTTAAAATATGAATAACATCTCAATTAATATTTTGACAAAACCCACTGCCAAATATTTAACAGAAAGACTCAAATAATATTTCAGGCAACCTTCAACTTAACCTTAAGTTAAAGGAATAAAGGACATATATACAGCCCATAGTGGACACTAAAGTGAAAAAGTTTTCTGACTATCTGTTCAGAAAGAGCACATGCACTGTAAATATGACCCACGTATACAAATTCAAGAAGAACTGGCTGGTTCAAATAAGCAAAAAACAAGGAAAAAAACCCACATCACCACCCCCCCCTGTTTTTCCTTTCTTCCAGTCACTTCCAGATTAATGACATATATACAAACATTAACTACATACAAACACATAACTACATAACAAACTCATAACTACAACACTGGTTACTTTCTTCACCATCGTTTCTTCAAAAGTGTTCATACTTACATTCAACAAAGAAAATTTCAAGATAGATCCAGCCAAAATCACCAAGTTTCTCCAGCCTTTGCAGAATACTGACATCACCTGTGTATCTGACCCAATCAAGTGCATCCCCAATATCAAAGACACCCTATTTCAATTGAAGGAAAGGAAAATAAAGAAAAAAAAGTGGTAACTAATTTTACACAAAGCGAAGTCTTAAAACAAAACCAACAAACACCACACAAACCAACAGCTCTGGCAATATAGTGGAAGCATTCCATGTAAATATAACAAACAATACTACTGTAGCACTTACACTATGCACTTGTCCCTGATTTGTTAGCCTTTGAAATAGGCAACAGCTCAGAAATATAAACATCTGGATAACTCAAGCACAGCATAATACAGCATATTTACAAAATGAAAACAGTCATTCTTTCAACAAGAGACAGGGGAGCCATTCAAACTATAGAATTTGATTTAGAAACTTTTTTTTGATGACTGCAAACAAAATTGCTTCAGTGTGAAGTGACAAGCCTGATTAAAAAAAACCCAACATTCTCCAGGCTGTTAGACATGCAGGCCAGGGCTAAGACTTTATTCTGTAAATCATGACTTTCCTTCTATTAAAATTAAATTTAAATTGTTTGAGCCACAGAGCTTTATTTGAAGGAGAGGATTAAGTGAAGAATGCCTGTTGCCTGGGATACTCCTGCATTATCTGGGCCTACAGATTTTGAAAAATAATTTAAAAACCCCACATAACTAAGAAAAATATCACTAAAAATACATGACCTGGGTTACCCAGCAGTAACATAGTCGTACCTATTCTGCTTCTCCTATTGCTACTATCAGCTATGATATCATCTTCTAACTTCAATGTTTTTATTTTAGCTTTTGCAGTTAACCTACAGAAGGTAGCAGAAACTTAAAAAGTGGGGAAAAAAGTAACAAACACAGGGAAACTAAGAATGTTCACAGTCCAAAGTTTAGAAGCTGAAAAATGTAATGAGTATAGTTCTACTGTACACTGAATTTGATTATGAAGATGAATCAGCAGGTTTCCAAACCACACTTTTACTCAGGCATTCACAGTCCTTCAGAATGAATCAGCAGCACTATTTGAGAATCTCATAAAAGATTTCCAGCCTGTCTCCAAAGAGGAACACTCTTGCATCATTCCAGTGATCAAGCTTAGCCCTACTTGTAGCCCTATAGCCCCATCATACAGCATTGCCAATGCTCGTAAGAGGCCACAGGCTTCGTACAGAGTTTGCACTGCCATTGAATTGTCGGGCTTACTCTGAGCTTGTCCTGACCCGCTTAGAGCTCTGCTTTAACTTGGTTTTAACTGTAATACCACTTTTCTTCTGAACAAGTGGCTACGACCAATTCAGTTTACTTTCGTATGGTACAACAAGAGCTTTGACATAGACAGTAGTAACAAGTATTTAACGTTGCTATGACTGACACAATGCAGCACAGAGAAATGCAAGCCAAATATGATAGAGCATAGGCCATGAAAAATGGAGACACATAATGCAGTTTAGAGGAATACAGGCACAGGATAGTAAGTGATGGGGCACAAGCTGACACAGGAGAACCAATGGCTATAAACAAGTGGTCAAAAAAAAATAATAGAGCTGGACAAAATTGGGCAAAAGCAGCTTCTAACATACATAAAACATACTATACATATGTAACTTGAACCCACAGACCAATCAAAATAAAGAGCAGGGTATAAAAGTGCATTACCAAACACAAAAAATGAACCTAAGTGAATGAACCTAATGAAACTAATTAAATGAACCTAATGAACCTTCCTAGAATGAGGAAGAAGAAAACAGCAGCAGCAGCCCTTGCAGCAAAACACTCCAGGTAGTGATAACTATACCCTCCACCACACACATGCAAACACCAGACAGAAGCCATTCACTTCAGGATCCCAAGGAGCAGTACAAGAGTGAGCACAACACCTGGAAAAGGGTCACATACTAGGAAGAGTGTATATTACAATTTTAACTGCATTATCACTAAAGAGGTTTTCTGCTTAGTCATATTTGTTTCTTCATTTTCTTTTCTCTTCTGCAAGAATTAATTGTGAAAGATTTCAATTATACTAACAATAACTTCTTGTCTTTACAAGGAATAAGCCTTCAACAAAAAGTGGCAGATCTGTGAGACAGCAACAAGGAAAGCCACCAGCAGGTACCAAAGCTGATACTGGAGGGCTGACCTGGGCTCCAGCTGCACAACCTAAACCCAGCCACCACACTGCAGTAGTAACCTCCAAGAGAAACCATTTATTTGCAGCATGTGAACTAACCCCAAAGTTCTCACTCATTTTGGTCTTCTTACACAAACAATATTTATTTCACAGTTCCTGTCACACACAGATTTCATGCGGTAGCTCAGAGTTACAACTGGCAGCCCCAGGCCTATCTATTACATGTTCCAAAAACTACAGATACAATTTATTCATGCAAGCATTTTAAAATTTTGGATATTTGTACAATTATTTTGTTTGTATTCATGCACAAAGAAGCATTCTATTTAAAACAATTAGAGAAACTTACATTTTCTATTCTGCTGCCAATTCTCAGTATGCCACCAATAAAGGGTGGAACGTTCTGGAAGAGGGATAGAAAACAAATAAAAACCAATTTATTAAGATCTGATAACTTTAGCTTCTATCTGCTCAGGTTCAACTCAATAACATTTTCTGTTCTGCCTGAATGCACTATCATTTGGACAGTGTCTCTGGTCCATTTCAAGGTTTCAGGAAATACTCTTGTATTCAGTAGCAAATCCCCTATCATTTTTGTTGAAAAATAAATAAATCTTGATGTGGAAATAGAGAATGCATGGGTGCTATGACATCTGGTTATGGAAGTCAGCCACTTTAACCACTTCTGCAGTTGTCTATATACCAAAGAACCAGCTGATACATCTAGTGAAAACAATCCAAAAGGACACTACTTCCTCTCCTGAGATCTTGCACTCCTCCAAATAAATTTTACTATTGGATATACAATCTTTTACATGGAGAAGATGATACAGCCTGAGGAAGTAAGAGGGAAGCAGAGGTAAACAGGGGAATGGGAATATACACAGACCCTCTCATATAAAGAACAAATGGGAGACTATCAGAGGAGGAAACAGCACAAAGAACTCATCATATGAAAAAAAGTGGAAAAACCGCAGAGAAATCCTGAAGTACAGGGAGGTGAAAACAGAGCATTTGGATAGCCTGAAGGAGGGAGCAGCAAAAAGAGCATAAGGAAGTATGAATCCACAAGACCAATATAGTACATGAATACCTAATCATAGAAAGTCATGTAACAGTAAGGTGGACTGGAAAAGCGTAGCTTGGGGTTGAGCACAGAATTTCAACAAACCAATTTTTTTTAAAACATGTCATACCTAAATTAAAAAAAAATTAAAAATCTCTTCCCTTCAGCTGCTGAGAACATTTCTTATATCATTCCTCTGCAGTGTTATGTTTCTGTTTTAAGACAGCAACAATAGCAAGTTTTAAATATAATTTGTTGAATGAGGGCAAAAAAAAAGAATTCAACTTGTTCATCAGGAAACAGTGCTATTTTTCTCACTGATATGATTCTCTTTCTTAGCAATTTACAAGGGCTCCAGTTAATTATATTATTGACTCTGCAAATATTTAGTAAGTTACCCCAACTGTAATAAAGCCAACGACGCACTTTCTTTCTAGAAAGCTGCAACTCAGCTATCAGATGATTTATTCAGTCCAGCAAAAGGAAATGTCTAATTTAAGATAAAATGCCAAGCTGCATCAGGTACAGAACTAATTAACCTATTATACATGAAAACTTACACAAAGTTAAAATATAATACTTACAATAACCTTTTTAATTAAATCAACAAGGTCTTCCAAAACCTCTAAATCACAGAGTCTCTTCCAATTCCGGTCTAAAAACTGTGAACTGCTTAAAAACAAAACAAGTTATTATTTAGAAAAATAACACTGTGTTACATGGACTTAATTACCAATTTTTATGACAATTAGATCTAAGCAAGAGCATGATTACAAACTCAAATTAAGCCCTTCGGGGCAGGGGGGGAGAGGGGTCGGAACAGAGCTGCAAAGCTTTTGGTACTTTTGAAATATAAGGCATAAGGAACTATGCTTTCTAAGCTTAAACAGCTTAGCCCACTGGTAAAAACATTCCTGCAGACAGTTTAACCACTACTGAAAGTGTACAATGGTCTTTCACAGGTAACAAAAAAGAAATGTAAAGGCTGATGAAATCACGTCAAGAACACTATTGCTTACCTCCAGCCAGCTACCAAAGAATTACTTTCACTTTTGAAAAGAAGAGGCCAAAAGATGCGTATTTTAATAATGTTGCAATATTCTCTTAATATATCAACCGGCTGACTGCACCACACTTCACAGGGATCAACATCTTCAAGAAAACAGTTAGGAATTAAGACTACACAATTCAGGCATTACAAGTAATCAAAGTCCAAATAAACATTCAAAAACATTGGTTATTTCCATACTGTATTCCTAAATACTATCTAAGTAAAACAATACAACTTGAACACTCTAAATACATCTGTCAAGTTGAGGTTTTTTATAAATTGAAGGGGGAGAGGGATTTTATATAGAGGTAAGAATAGGGACCTGCCCGCATGCTTTACATTCCTTGCTCAAGGAATTGCCTGTGTTCTGAATTGTACTGCTATAATACATTATATCAGTGAATAAATGCAGCCTGCTTCTAATGAGGGGCCCAACAAAGGCTCTGGCTATAAGGGATGCTACTTTCAAGATAAAACATTAGCCTCTTCTAACTGTACTCACTTATTTTCTACAATAAATCCACAGTAGTTTGGCACATAGCAACATGGTACAAAAAGATCAGATATTCTTTTTTCTCCAGAGGCCATTATGTGTGGCATACATAGCTCTTTCAAAAATAAATCCATTTCCCTCAGAGACTGTCTTTAAAAGATAAAGATCCTTATTAGACTATTGAGGTGGCATCAAGTACTTTCAGAGCAGAAGCAGTATTATCTGAGAGGCTGAATATATGCAAAAATTCATTTTACAGACAGCTGTGTTCACCTGAGTTTGCTACATATTACAGGTTTCCATTTGTATAGTGAATACAGTTTTGAAGAACTCTATATACTGTTGAGCCACCTACTTTTCTGCACCTATTTAAAAATGTTTTTAAATATTATAACTGCAAAACTTTACCTACAAAGATCAACTTGAAGGCGTCTTTAAACATATACAGCTAAAATACAGCTACAATTAAAACATAGGTAATTAACACAAGCCTTAAATCTCCATCCACATGATTTACTGCATGTGTATACATATTATTGATTATTTACATTCTTCTCACAAATGTATAGCAGTCTTCTGCATGTTACATTAGGACAAAAATATGAGAATTCCTCCAGTGTAAAAGAACATACCAATGCTTCTGCTCAGAAATAATAGTTTTCTACTTATTCAGACAAAATAAGGGAAAAAGTGAAATAGTAAAAAATCCAACCACAGCACAAAAAGTGCATTAGGAAGTCATGTAATATTGGTTTAGTTTACATACCTGTTTTAGGCTTATGCTGCGATCGCTGTATAAACACTCCATGACCCTAAAGATAAACACATTTTTCAACATTGCGCATCTTGCAAATGTGCTGCACTAACTAAAGCGACGGTTACTTAACTGTTTCTAAATATTAAACCAATATAAACTGTTTACCATCAGGGGAAGGGAGGAATGGAAGTGATTTTTATGTTCTGTCACCAATTCCTTTTCTCAAGAAAAGGTAATTATTGCACATACTTAGACCAGTATAAAAGATGGTCTGTGGTTATACCTTCACAAGCAAGCAGCATGATCAGACAGGAAACAAATCCACAAAGCAAAGAATTCGGTACTGAGCAGGTTACTTTCCCATTATATGCTCTTCAAGTTGTTTTCATTTGCGTTGGTTCAAATCTAGTCCCATAGACAGAACACTCATTCGTGGTTGATGCACATTACTTATACTCTTAAAAGCAACTTCTAGATCAGTTTCACCCCAATGAATCCCACTAGCACACTCGAAGACCTCTTCACAACATAAGCCAAAATACGAAAGACCAGGACAATCGGGATATTTGCTTCAAAAGCTTTCTCCTGATCCAAACTAAAATACTAATGCAGACACATTAATTAACAAAATTAATTAATAATTAACCAAAATTATTTAGTTAACTGTTACCAACTCTAATTATTTAGTAATTAACTAAAATATTCATGCGTACACCATGGATCTAGACAGGAAAATTATTTTTATGTACCTATTCATTCTGAACAGAAGCTTTTTATAAAACGTTAATACTACTCATTCAATGCTCACCAGCATCTCGGTGTCTTCTAAGACCAATCTGAGGTGGGTGAATTCCCCATGCTTTTTCCCCCCATCCCATCTCCCCAAGAATAAAATAGTATTGGTACTCCCCATTCTCCCACATCTTTCTGCAGTTCTGCCAGTGATTTTCTGAGGAAAACAGGAAAACTTAAAGTCTGCAGTATTTCGCATTACCAAACAAACAACTCTTTTGGATCCAATCTTTATAACTCGCATTAAGCACAGCCAAAAGCAAACAAACGAAACAAACAGGGAAAAAAGCATGTTTACCGGAGTTATCTAACACAATGGTTTAGTTGCTGTCTTATGAAAAAGAAATATTTACCTGCATAACCATTAAAAAAATATCCATAGATTAATAGTTATGAAAGGATGGGAAAACTTCTAGAAGTGTAAACAATATATTAAATCACACTAGAATAGTATTCTAAAAATTAGTAATTCAAAATCAGGTACTAGGCAGCAATATAATGTTCAAGAACACTTATGGAAACATGTTTAAGAAGAAAACACAGGTTTCCAAAAAATAAGAATTAAGTTTTGAGAGTTAGGGCATGTATATTTAAAGAAATAAATATATATATATCAAAATAAGTGGAATGAGTGGTTGATTTACTACTTCATGGCAGCATACTGTCTGTGTCAATACTTTAGTGGGTTTAAAACATAGTACTACAGATGAAGAACAAATGACTTTGTTCTGTTTTACAGATCCCTACAAAGTCTATTATTTTAACAAACATTATATATGTGTCATTCAATAAATACTATGTATCATGTCCATGTATTGCTGCATTATCATTTCAAAGAAATGCAAAGCTTTTTCTGAATGTGAGTGGAGAGAAGTATGAAAACAAACTAATCGGCAAAAGCATGTTTCATAGAGTTTCTTTAAGAGACCTTTATTCTTTCGGTGGCAGACTTTCTGGAAATACTAGCATGCTGTGCAACGATGACTTACTAACTCGACATAAGCCGATGACAAGCAATCCCATGATTTCACCCAAAGGAGCGTTTCTGAACTATTACAACATTACATGTAAATCAAGGCTTAGTCTCAAAAATAAGTTACTATAACATTGATATATTTAACAGACCAGGACACTTAATAACAAAGAGGAAAAAAATTAATGATTATTTCATGATCAGTTAATCTTGAAAGATGATTGAATGTCTCCCTTCACACCACAGCATGGATTTTGCTACACTATTTAAAAACAAAACAAACTACACACATACACCCCACACACACCCTCCAAACAGCAAGCCCAAGGTGTTATAAGCAAATATGAAAACCAAGATTTAGCACTTGCACAGAATCAAGGGCTTTCTTTCCATAGCACAGCACACACATCACCTTAAGGAATAAAATGCCTAGTATCTTATGCTAACTTAACTGTAGAAGTACTTTATTTTGTCTACAGTACACACAAAACCCAAATCTTTATCAATATAAACAGTTTCCAATGGGACTCACTACTCTACTGGCAACGGTCCCTTGTAAAGATACAGCTTTACAAATAAGAAACTAAGTTTACCTGTACTTTTTATTTCTGCATAGGAAGAAGAATAGCAGGCCACCTAGTTAGTATTTGGCAGCAGCAACACTTAGGATAAATAACTCATAAGTGAGCTCTCCAAGCAGCAGAAAGATTAAGTACCACTGTGTTTTCTAAGACTCCTTAAGCATAGCAAGAGGGGGAAAATAAAAGTCAAGGAAAGTATTCTTGGAAATATTAAAACAGAATAGTGCCACAGTTTGTTTCATAAAAGCAACAACTAAATAAGCAGAGGCCTTATTGGGCACAAAGACCTAGAAAAGAAACGTAAGAGATGACAAGAACAAAGAACAGATGAATGCTCTGCAGTTAATTTGCAGACTTGAACTTTCATGAACCAAGTTGCAATTGCTTTGCAATTAAAGGAACTGAATCTGTCACTCTGAGATATATCATCCCAAGCATGGCCTGGATACACGGCCAACAGGTTGGTCAAGTTCTGTTAACAGGACCTACGTACCACCGTCTAGTTTCACATAGTTGTATATGCATGCAGTAAAGCTTGCCTGATAGGGGATACACAATCTCTATGCTCTACCCCAGTTTAGTACTTTTGCAAGTGAGTAACATACAGTGGTATAAGGTATCTTTGCAACAGTTTGAATTAATCAACACTAGCAATTACTCTGTAGTCAGATCTGGGTACAAACCCCACTTGTACATCTTGCAAGTTTTTCATTTAATTTCAAACCTACTTACCAATTCACAGCAAGATTTATCACCAGCATAAAAAGCCAAGGCTGCAAACTCCGATTCAGATATAGGTTCACCCATGGTACATGATCCTGAAAGAAAAGGATTATAAGAAATACATGGGGGGG
>VWZL01001838.1:102939-129228 GCA_013396915.1 Stercorarius parasiticus
CGAGGGGAAGGCCCTCCCCGTCCGCCGCCAACTCACAGCCTCTGCGCTTGCGCCCGCTGGCCAGGGGTGGGGGCCCGGAGCCGGCGGGGTGGCAGCTGTTCTGCGGCTTTGCGCATGTGTGGCCCGGCGGGGAGGAGGACGCCCGGTACTGGGGGGTAGGGAGGGCGGCGGGGCGCATTTGTTCCTATCTTCCTTCTCCTCCTTCTCCTCCTTCTCCTCCTGCTGTTGTGAGGGGTGGCCTGGGAGTGGTTTCCTCCCCCAGCCTAGGCCGTGATATCGAGAGGAAGGAGGCAAAGCGGCTTCGCCGGGCCGGGCCGGTCGCACCATAGCTCCTGTGTGTCCGTTGAAGGGGGGAGTGAAACGGCCGCCGCTCGCGCACAACCGCCGCTCTCCCCCGCTTCCCGCCCCCGGGTCTGAGGAGACGGGGGCGCGTGCCTGTGGAGTCTGGCTTCCCGCGGCCGGCAACACCGGGGTGTTCTGAGAGGAAATTACCGGGAAACCTCTAATAGCTTAGAGGTTTACTGTTCCTCCCACTTCCTCGACACCCCCGTCACCCCCCCGAAGTTAGAGGGAAGAGACCGCTATGGTTGAAAACTCTCCATCCCCATTGCCAGAAAGGGCAATATATGGATTTGCCCTTTTTTTAGGATCGTGGTTTGGCTTTAGTAAGTATACCGGGTACTGACTAGTTCACCGAAAAGTGTTGCTTTGCTTACGAGAAATGTAATTCTGATAAGACCATCTAAGAAGGGTCAAACTTGTATTACATCATCTAAGGGTGCGTGATGAAGGACTAAGTGAGCATTACTTGCCAGACCTGTCAGTTGTTGCAAAGATCTGTCATTGCCTTTTGTGATTTCCTCATGTTCTTCTGTCTTTAACCTTATTATGGGGTCTTTAATAGTATTATGGAGTCAAATTATTTTTTAAAAATTTTTTGCATTCTCATTTTACTAACTTTTTTACTTGAATTGGATATATTGTCACTATTAAGTAACCATTGTAGATGGTCGTAGTGCAACCTTCCCCACTCAAATACTGGGGAAAAAAAATAAGTCAATGGTTAGGGTTACATCAGCATTTCTTTGCTGATGTGACAGGTGCTTTAGCATTTTACTGGAATATCTCGCGTGCCCACACAGGGCCAAGGCCTGAGAGGGTGAGGACACTTTTTCAACACAACAAAAGGTTCCGCAAGTATACTGCAGTCAAATAATAAACCAGGATCCTACTGTAAGTCTTTCTCACCCTTAGGAAGTAAGTAGAAATGAAAGTAAGTTGGTTTCTGTGCCTCTCACAGGAAGCCACTGCAGTTCCATAACTTCTGTCACTGTTTGGCTACTAACCTGCGCGCCTGAAGTTTTGTTAAACCTTTCTGTGGATTTCTTGTTAGGGAGCAAAATTTCTTAGTATTGGTTTTGTTGACATGAAAACGACTAACTTGCCAAGAATCAGAAAATATTCCCAGTAACTCTTTCTGAACAGTTAACATCCAAGCACCGCAATTCTACCAACTTTTCTTTCAACCAAATGACCCACTCTGTGATCATTCTGCTTTAGTATTTTTTGCATTCAGAGTCATTTGGCACCCTTTTACTGAGGTTTTTTTTGTTCTACAGTTCAAGATGAAAGAAATTCTTGTCTGTCTATATAGGAAATCAGACTAAATGTTAAAGCAAATATAAAAAAACATTGCCCCCATATTGGGCAGGTTTTGTGTCTTGGGCACATTCTACAATGTTTTGTTAGAGTTATTTTGGTTTAAAAAGTGTAAAAGTAAATATTGTCTCAGCATGTATCAATAGCAAAGTATTGCTTTAAAATTTAGGAAGGAAGTCTAAAACAGTATCAGTTGTACTACTATGACTTTTTAATTCTTTTGTGCAGTGTTGTATCTCATGTGGGCATATGTTCCTGAGACTTGGCTGTTTTCAGTGGGACTAACATATTGGCCTCAAAAGTAAGTTCAACCAATTAAACTCTTTAGCCTGAATATGTTGTAAGTATAGGACCCGCTTAATTATTTTCAAATAACAAAACTTTTTTTTAAATAGTGGCCTTGTATGTAATCCAGTTTTTCCTGATGATAAGGGACTGTAATCTTTGTGAAGCATTTTTTTAATGTAGAGAAGTAGCGATAATAAAAAAATTTCCACTGTGTAATGAAAGAAATAATATTTAAATGTTTTATGATAAATTTGACATTTTGTTTTTGGGAAGTTTGCTGATGAAAATACAGTAAACTATAAATTGTAATTAAAAAAATAAAAACCTTCTGTAAGGACTCTATTTGATGGCTTATACCAAACTAGATACAGTGACTCTGCAGTCAGTAATCTTCTTGGGAGGGACCAGGGTCCATATTCAGAGGTGCTCTTTCTTTTCTTCCTGGCTAAGTTTGTGCTAGATACAATAACCACCGCTACATTCAAACTGTTATGTCATTAGGCATATGTCATCATGATATGTAAACTTTTAAATCTTTTTCCTCAGATACTGGGCAGTTGCTTTGCCAGTGTACCTACTAGTTGCTATAGGAATTGGTTATATATTACTTTTTGGTATTAACATGATGAGTACAGCTCCACTTAACTCCACAGATACCGTTACAGGTAATTTTATTGGTGTTTTTTTTTAACATTTTGATACTTAACTGATAATTTCTGTAAATATATATATTTAGCCATACATAATATAAATCAAATTTTAAACCTTTAAATATTTTGATCTAGAAAAGAACTTCTTGGAAGTACTGAAGTACTAGAGTGAAAAGATAGCCATAAGCCTGACTCTTCCCTCTTTGCCATCTTATGGCAGTGGTTTCCAACTAGTAGACCATACTTTGTTAGTAAAATAGACCACACTAGAAGAACAGGGGTTAGGCGTATGAAGATCTCCCAGGCGTGCACCTTGCATTACAAACAGTGAAGAGTGTCAGGGAAAGAAGGGCGTGAGTACCTACCTGGCAGTGGCAGAAGTGGGAAGGCATGCAGCAGTCAAAGGGGTGCAGAGGAGGATGTTGCAGTATTGAGGGCTGATCATATATATGAGTGATTCCCTGTCTAAAAAAGCTGTTCTTCAGTCTTTCTCTCAACTTCTGCATAGCCTTTGCTCCTGCCAAGGAGACACATTTTAGTTATTCACAGTGTTCTCCAGGCAGCTGCACCTTCCTCCACATGAGGAATTCCACCACTATTTGCAGGTGGCCATTTTTGTTAGAAAAAACGCAGACTGTAAAATTTGTCAAGAAAGTTACCTATTGCTAAGACTGTTGAAGTTGCATCATTTTAACAAACTATGTACATAGTATTACATTACACTGAACCGCAAAGGAAAAAAATCAGTCAGGGCTGTAGTTACTCCAAGACTTCTGTAAAGAACTGCCATTTAGTCATCCCTATGTTCCTGGCCACTCATTCACACTCATGTCACGTTGTCATTTGGTGTAAGCCCAAGAGTTTGTGTGGCTGTATGTCAGGTGGGATGAGGGACCTACTCTGTCTGAAAAACAAATATATTTGAAAAAGTTCTTTTTCAGAGGGAGCAGTTCCATAATTGTGCACCTGGAAAAATATTTATGCTGTTACAGGAATGGGTGCTGTGTGATGATGGCCAAGATAAAGGGAGGGTGGACAGCATCTTTTAGCGGAAATCCTAGTACAAAGTGTTCAAACTAGACTGAGCTATTCACTGTGGGTTTTTTTATTTGGTTCGTTGTTCTTTTGATCTTTAGGTAGTTATGATTTAATGTCATACAGCATCTTAAACCAAGCAAAATCCCAGACAGTGGGGATAGAGTTGGTTTCTACAGGGGCTATGCTAATATATGTTGATACTAAGTGTTTCTGATGACCATCTTATTGTACCTCAGCAAGATGGGGTTTTCAGCATCATTTACAGTAGATAAATTTACACAGTGTTGCATTATATAACGTTTCTTGAAAGAAAAAATCTTTAATACGTGAAATGTTCTCATTGTCTCCTGTAGATAACTATGCAAAAAAGCAGCAACAGAAGAAATTTCAAGAAGAAGCAATTCCAGCATTGAGGGATATTCCCATCAGTGAAGTAAACAGAATGTTTTTCCTTCCTGAAAAAGGAATCTGCAATAGCAGATAGTCGTTATTAAGATCTGTTTGAATAAAGGGTTAATAGAACTGTTACATAAAGGAAAATCAAAACCTCTCCAAACTTAAAAAAAACACTCTTTCTGCTTGTAGAACAAAGCTGCCTTTTTTTTTCTTCTGAATTTGTAACTAAATATGTGTTAACATGTTTGTTTGAGATGGCTTGATTTTATTATTATGCATGTGCCTTAATAACCTGTATTGGTATGAGAATTATGCCACATTAATTTATCTAACCATTCTTGTGAGTGTAAAATAGCATTCTATTACTTCTAGATTTCTGCTTGTAATTTACCTCTGAGCGTGAAAGAAAATAGCTTTTGGACATAGCTTAATTCTATTTCCCTTTGAATTCAGGGAGAGAAAATGTGTTCCACTAGTCAAATGCTTGAGGATCTTTTTTTTGTTTTTTTACAAGGTACGTTAATTTGAAGTGTCTACATTGTAAATATACAGTTTTCGTTTGTAAATATTAATAAAATGTAGCTAATTTTTATTTATTAAAGTTAGCCATTTTTATGTAGTTTTATGATATTTGTCCTGGGTAAAAATGTATAGTGGTCCATTTTTCTTCACACAGTTCTTAACAAAATATGTTGGGGGTTTTTTTCACCCAAATTGGTGGGCTTATTGAAGTACCAAGATTACCAGAAATAAGGACGGAGGGTTGTGACAATTTTCTGAAACAAGTCTTGAAACAACCTTTTTTTTTTTTTTATCATTCTTAAGAGTACTGAAAACTAGGTTCAAGGAGATTTCTGGAAGTACAGGAACTGACAGGTCCATCTTACAGGCTGGATTATATCACAAAGCACAATAACCTGTTATGGTACTGGTTCCAATGTTTCTTAAAGCGTGAATTTTCTTTCATGTATGCATTACTGAGCAGAGACACAATTTTTATCGCCTTTCTTGCAAGAGTCACAAACCCAGTTATTTTCAGTAGTCAAGGTTATTTTGTTTGGTTATAAAGACTGGTGGATAGAGCCTCATTGTTGTTTGTTAGGTCTATAAGCCAGCTTCAGACCAGCAGAGAATTTAGCTAAAAACATTGCTATTTCATTAAAAGATAATAAGAAATTTTTGAAAATTTGTGTGAATGAAGGACTTATGCCAGTTCTTTAGAAATTGGGCAAAACAACCATCAGCTGTGGGAAGTCTTAAGACCTGGTAACAGTCAATCTGGTATGAATATGAAATTTGTAGTTTCTTAGTCCTCTAGTCTTTAGTAGTTTGCTATTTTTTCCACCTGCATTTGAAGAAGAAAACCCACAAAACATGCCAGGTATGGGTAGGAGAAAAATACCTTCTTAATGAAGGGAAAATGCTTTTCAACATTTCACTCTGAAATAGTAGGTTTTAGGTATATTGTTTGGAGGCATTTCATAAGAATAAGTATTTGTACGTAAGCCTAATTACTGTAAATTAGTACAATGTTTATTTGTTTGATAGTTCTAGGCTGCTTTGTGAAGTTTTGTTTTTCAGTTTGCCCCCAATTGCTATTGTTTCCCCTTCCTGCCACATTTTTGCCCTTCTATTATTTTTAATTTGCATGCTCAGACACCCATACATAGGGTGAATTCAAGTTTTTATGATCAACAGACATGAAGATGTATTTACTCTTTTGTCAGTTCTCTAATCCCACTGTAGACACTGAAGTATTGACTGTAATCTTTTTTTCTGTGTAATTTCTACCTGTGTTCTACGTTCATTTTGCTTTCTGAGGAAGCAATTTCGTTTTTAATTCTAAATTGACAACAAGTGAAGGCCACGTTTCTGGTATCATTTGATGTAAGGATTAATTTAGTCCCCTGTTAAGGATACCCAAATCCCTTCAGGATAAAGAAAAGCTACTGAAAAACGCCCTCAAGCCCTGAAAGCACACAAATTAAAGGACTGTAAACCTTGGACAAAGATTGTATCAGTGATGAATCTGCCATTTCATTTAACTGCAGACCTCACAATTATGGGAAAACTAACAGAGGCACCTAAGTGAGTAGGCAAACTGGGGCCATTTGTTTAAGTAAAACTTGCAGGGATGAAACTCAATCTTTGCTTTTCTGTCACTACTGTGTAGTGGTGCTTCAAAGACACTGTAGTGACCTTTTCTTCAACTTAGGAGTAATGTTTGACACTTCAGAAATTGCGTCTGTGATCAAAATAAAACCAGGTAACACAGGTATATGGGCTAATAGATATATTGTAGGGAATTGCAGGTCATTTCACAGTCTTGCCTATGACTGTGATTAAGGAAAAGACGTGCAACTCTGCCAGCAAAAAGAACTCTGCCTTTGTGAATATACAGCACACTTACAGCTATTAGTTATTCAGTGGGATTTATGTATATTTTGCCGTAGATATTATTCAGAAAAAAAACGTAAATGGTTGAACTGTGTTGCTAGTAGTGCCTTTCTTTACAATAAACATACCTGTTCAAAGGCTGGATATCAGGTATCCATTCTTCTCAGAGACTGAGGAAAAACTAAATAAATAAAGGCAAAAACATAAATTTGCCCCCATTTTCACCCTGTGACTTATTGATGGCGTATTGTTATAGCACAACCGGTAGTAACCAGTAGAGTTAGACTGCAATTGTCCCTGCTGAAATAGACCAAATGATGAAACTTCAGCCGTGCTTTTTAATGCACCTTCCAGGATTCTTCTGCAGTTTTTATCATCTTGGAGAGAGATGGTATTTTACACATTTTGCTATAAACGTAATCTTGTAAGAGAGGTTCCCCCCAAATGGCATTTGAACGAATGTGTGTGCAAACATGTAATAAAAAAATAACAAAGGTGTACTGTTTAAAATGAAAGGTTGCATGCCACAGGAAATAATAGAGCTATGGTTGCCAAATTTGTGTAAGGGTGGTAGAGTACGTCTCTCTTAGAATCATAGAATCACAGAATGGTTTGGGTTGGGAGGGACCTTAAAGACCGTCCAGTTCCAACCCCCCTGCCATGGGCAGGGACACCTCCCACTGGATCAGGTTGCTCAAAGCCCCATCCAGCCTGGCCTTGAACACTTCCAGGGATGGGGCAGCCACAACTTCCCTGGGCAACGTGTTCCGGTGTCTCTTTCCATCTTAGCTGTAAAGAGAAGGGTAGTAACAACACAGGCACTGTGTTTATGATGTTGAAGTTGAGACGTACTGAAAGGGAAACTTTGGGACTGGAGAGTCATGCAACTGATATAAAAAGGGAAGGTATCTTGGATTTTGGTCTTCTGCATTGCACTGTATTGAATGCCATAACCTTCAATACAGCTTGGAGGCTTCAGCACAAATGTATGCATATGAAGCAGCAGAAGAGCTAAATTCTTTGTGTATCCACATGATTTCATTTTTAACGTAAGCATTAATAGAAGTATTTTGCCACTTTAACTGGAATTAACAGGGAGCCTTAGTAAAAGAGGTAAGTGCTCTGTTGTGAAGTTCAAAGGTATAAAGGATTAAAATATGCAAGCACATATGAGCAAAAAGTTAGCACAATTTTGTGTGTGTTTGTGTTTACTGTTCCTACAGATAGGATGACTGAAATAAGAAAAAGAAAGAAAAAGAAATGCGGCATCTTGAATGTTATTTCAGTTTGTAGGCATGAGAGTGATGTCCTTGCAGGAAGCAATGCTGAGTGAAAACACTTGTTTCAGCAGTAGTAAAACGGAGTTGTCTTCCTCCTTGAGATACGCGGGTATACTCTTGCTGTTACCTAAAGCATTCTGAAATGTACAGGCCATCTTAAAAATATTTTGAGCATGCTATGGAATGCTGTCAGCTTGACTTGATTGATGATCTTTAAAATACCATTGTTTGTGATGGGGGGGGAGAATAGACTAAAAGGTGAGTAACAAATTATATTAGTCTAGATTTTTTAATGGCAAAAGTTCAGTAAGTACAAGCAAAGACCCTCTCATATAAATCAGAAAGCTGTAATATTAAATGTTTACACTGTTGCTGCAGACAACATTTCTGTAAATCAGGAGGGCTCATATTGCCCACAATGCAGGTAGTGTGCCTGCAGCTTTTCTGAGAGTAGGAGCCGGGAAAACGTATACATGCTTTAGTTCCATAGTGTAGATCTCTTCTGGTACGCTGGTTGTTCATCGGTACACCTCTGTGCTAGGTGGTCTATAAACATTAAAAATTCATCACTACCACCAATGTCAAATAAAGTGTATGCAAGGAAGGTTGGTGGTAAAGTAATACTAATAGGTTTTGTTGTTCTTTTTAGTGGGCCTTAAGACACTGTAAGTTAAATGAGGAAAAGTTAGGCCAAAAAGATACCTTAATGAAGAGAAGAGATTGTAACTGTAGAAACAGTGAACTTTCCAACTCTGACAAAAATTAAATATGAGAATGGAGGTAATGGTGAGGTAGTCTAAATAGTTTTCAACCCTTCTTCCTCTTCTCCCCTGCTCCAGCTTCTGTCCCAGGAGAGTGTTAACAAATCAATGCCTTGGCTGTATCTGTAGCAATTCAGTTTTATAAGAGTGATAAGAAGCTATGAGATCTTTGCCCTAATACAGTGTTGCTCTTATACTTAATTCACATCCATGCCAAAGCTCCCACCTACAGGTACAATGAGAAACTCACCACTAAAGCTCTTCCGAAAAAGGCTTTTCAAATACTTGATTTCTTTACCAGGCAGTTTCTGTGAACTTCAGTTTCATTTGTGGGTGTAAATGATAAAGTATTTCTGACTTACAAACAGAATAGTTAATAAATGATTTTGTGTAAATAGGTTTTGTTCCATAATGTACCTTTTCCATGAGCACTTGAGTCTGAGTGACTAAAATGTTTAATGCAAAGTCCTGCTTGCTGTTGTACTGTTAGATTTCCGGTCAGCTCTAAACCGAGATGAATGGGGTTTTTTGTATCTCTACCTCTATTGATGAATTGAACCGTATTCTGAGGAGAAAGTTTTGGAAGCATTTAGTCTTGTTCTGCCGGTTTCCAGAACAAAGAGAGATTTGGAGAGACTGCCAAAGTAAATTTTGTTGGTATGCTGTGCAGTTTATGTATCAGCTTAATTCTCAGCCTTTTGCTAAAAGCAGCTGATAGATTAATCCAGTCTGGAAATCATTATTTTATGGGGTGTAATTAAATGGTAGATGTTTCAGTGAATTCGATGGATTTTGTCTCTGGAGCTCATAAAACTGCTATTGTGAAGACTGCCTTTTCTCAGTTGTGGCAATTTAGTCCTGCTACTGTTGTCATTCTCTCAGTAGCTTAGAAAAAACAGAAACTATTCCCATAACAGTTCTTTTTCTCTTTATCCAAATTATTACTGCATCATATTTGGAAAAAGCACTCAACAAACTTTAATGTCATGCAAGGATATGCTTCCCATGGATATATGTATTCTTCAAGAGCTTGTCTTAAAAGAGTTTAGAAGTAGAATTCTGTCTTATGAACATACTTTAATTTTGATTTTTCACATGCGCACACACAGTAGAAATACAAAATTGCAGACACTGTCTAGATACCTCTCCAGCATTCATGTACCAATGGAACATTAGCTTGTTCTTTTACTGTCATAATTTTAGACAATGGAAATTGAAAGGAAGGATTTGCTGGAAATGTTACAGCTGTTGAACTGCTAAGGGAAGTTCTGTGGAACAGAGATCCTGAGCCAACGTTTTAATCTGCAGAATGCTGTTTCTAATCTTGTCTTTGAAGTAGTAAACTTGTGATAAACTCATTCTTTGGGGATGCTTTGTTATCTTTTTCCTGTAAATGATGGATGATTCTAAGGTCCCTGAAAACTTAGCAAGGTCAAATCACAGATGAGGGAACAAACCAGAACTGAAAACTGAAAGTTAACTGCAGTTGAATAACAGAGATGCTATATTAGTTCACTTTTAGTCTTCTCTTAATTATTAACAAACTGCTAAGGAATCTCAATGCATATTTTATTTAAGTGTGCAAATAAGGGTATGTTGACATTGTAACATGAAAAGACAGTCAGTTATTTGACAAAAAGAATGTTGTCTTGACAGGAAAAGGATAATACAGTTTTGGCTTTCTCTAATGACTGTAGTTAAATATTGCCAATCAGGTAAATAGTACAGTCATATTACCTTAATTTGAAAATGGAATTTGACAATACAGGGGAAATCAAATGGAATGTGTAGCAGAGACACTGAAATTGAATCAGTTTAGGCCAATACAATGTTGTCAGACCTCAGCAGATGTGCAAAATGATCTGTTTTGATATTTCTAACAGCCTTTGGTAAGACTGTCATCCATTATCCAATTGTATTTTTCTAATATTGGTGTCTGTTGTGCTGTCTTAAAGAAAACGCTTCTGTTCCAGAGGTGTGGATTTGTAACAGCACTTGCTTATGTCATTAAATCTACATCTGATGCATCCAGGATGTAGCACATTTACAAGTATTAAAATGGCCATTTCGTGGGAGACCAAAGATAAATGTAGCTAATATCCTGCCTCCAGCATTGGCTAAGAGTGCTTGCCATAACAGTAAGAGCAAAGATTAGGGCAAAAAGCTAGTAATGTTTCCCCAGAATGCTTCCCCAGCCTGCAACAATATGAAACTTCTGAGCCAGATCTTGTATCTTTGTATTTTTGTTAAGAAAATCTTTCATTTACTTTTTGTAAGTAGGCAAACTCTTAGTTTCAACAACATCACAGCGTAATCACAAGTTGGGTTAAGTGCTTCCTTTTGTTTTAAACTCGCTGCTCACTATTTTCATTTGATGTGCAATCATTCTCTGCCATCTCCAAGCCACTCAAGATGTTAAAGACTGTGTTTATATACTCAGTCATGTCTTTCAGGCTGAAAAGTTCTGATCTGTTTTGTTGTTTGTGTAATCTGTATACTCGATCATCCTCCCCCACCCTGCCCGCCCCCGCTTTATTGCATTAATTTAAGTATGAATATAATTTTCTAGGGTACAGCAGATTATGGCTCACATTCTGGGTAGTTGATCTGCATTTTTTCAGTGGCCGCTTGTCTGTGATTTCCAAACCTTCAGCACTTGTCTAAAACTGCTCATCTTTTCTGCCTAGGAATGTTTTTCATGGAGCTACCATACCACTTGGTTTGCTGTAGGTCTGGAAATTCTGGACAAGTTCAAAATGTTCAGATTCTGCCTGGACATGTTACCAGGAAACTTGGAATAAGATGCCCCATCCAGTATTGATGTGGTAGTTCTGTTAATATGTATGGCAACTGTCTACACTGTATCTGTTCTCTTGTATTGTTTTACTAGTTACCCCACCTGAAGCTCCTACCTGCCAAAGGTTCTTTGCCAACGCTCCTGAAAAATAGTTAGTACACTGAAACCAATGCTTTCCATTTCTCAAAGTATTCAGTAGACTTCACCAACCAAAAATCAACTTAGAACCTGGTGGTGGTCTGGCATGCTGCTGCCAGAAAGTCCAGGAGGCTTTTTCACACATCTGAGTGAGCCACTTGCCACTCCAGACAGGTTGACTACCAGCTGGTGAGAGTACGGGACAGGATAACAAAGCTGTACGCAAGTGGAGTGAGTGCCTGGAAGATGATGTGTTGATACTGAGGACTTGTTATTAACCCCAGGCACAGATCTTCAAAAGCTCTGTCTTTCTGAAAACAGGGTAACTTCTGCTGGTCATCCAGGATGCAGTTACTGTGTTTTCAGATAGAGCTTTTGAAGATTCCTCTCTGGAGTCAATAACCAGTCCTCACTGTCAATACATAGTCCCACTCATGCCAATCCCTCCAGCTCAAAACCTCGTCTTAATACAGGAAGATCAGTCTCAGTTGCAACTGAAGCTGACCTCCATTTATGTCATGCAGTCCCGCAGATATTAGTTCCTCGTTGCTTTCCTGCAATAATAGCAACACCAGCTCTTGCTGGGCATCTGTGACCACAAGCACGCACTGGTTTCATCCGATGCTTTTATCTAAAGAGTAACCACAGTCCACTGCTGCGTGTCTGCAGGGCGGGCAGAGAAGCTGTAAAGGAGGAGGAAGAAGTAACAGGCAGCGTCGTCTCAATAGGAAGGTAAGAACTAGCAAGGAAGAACCTACAGAGTGTTCCTTTTGCATAATGGATCCTTAAATGGTGACAATACCTGTGTAAGGCAAATGGCTCTTCAGCGTAGTGTGTGTGTTAGGGAGCACTGTGCTGTGTGGGGATTATGTGGTAACCACCGTTTTCATAGGGGATGGAGATGGTTCCCTCAACACGTCCCTCCAGATTCCAGTAATCCTCAATGAGGGCCTGAGCAATTCAGCACTAACCAGGTTGTTCTGTGTCATAGCACAGAGAAAAAACGCAGCACACAGAAGTGTCTTAAAAGGTGAGAAAAAGCCCTGCTCAGGACTCAAAGGTAAGGGCAGAACTCCAAAATTTGAGCATGAACTGAGCTGAGCATTGATGGAGACTAGAGCTTCTTGCAAGGAAGAAGTTGAGGCTTAATGTACAGTAATTTGACCATTGTAGGGAATACGTCATCACTGACCTGTTAAATCTTGTATGCTTTTCTGTTTGTTCTACAGGCTGAACAATGATGAAGCTGCAGCATAAATAATTTTAGTAAATAATCTTGTGAGAAAAGTGAAAGACCTTTAAAATGTCTGTATTTTAGTTCCATATGTTGGGAAGTGAAGATGTGGAGATGACGAATGAGTGAAATTTAAAAGCTGAATTTTCATGTGTCACACCGGTGTTTACAATTCAACTAGTTCTTGTAATTCCATATATTATAGGATGCTGTCTCCTTGTGCAAATTTAATTTATCGGTCCACTTTTTAGTTTGTAAATGGAGATTTTTAAAAAATCTTCCATTCTAATATGTTCATTCATTTCCTAATTTGCTAGACTTACGCTATCACTTTGTTGTACATTGTACTAAGAGGAAGACCTGACAGACGCTTTAAGTGGTTCTTAAAACAGTCTGACCTTATCTACACCACCAACAGCAGTGTAGAAAAGGTCAAGACTCTTGGATTCTGCCTTTGCCTTGTCTCTGGGGAAACTATGGCAGTTATGGTTAGAGATAAGATACTTGAATCATAATAATTCTGAAACATAGTGGGGCCAAATAGCTAATCCTTGAGCTAATTAAAAAATGCTGGCATAGCAAGACAAGTACCAGCAAACTGTCTGAGCATACAAAATTTATGCAGACAAAAGGTTGACCAGAACAGATCATACCAATTTTCTGAATGAAATAAACTGTACTGAAAAAGCAGTTTTTGCTAGTGGAATAATAGTGTTGGAATAAATGTTTCTACATTGTACATAACATAAAGGTGCTTATGCAAATTAGTAACTTAAGTCTTCCTGAACATCAATTTAAAAGAAATATCAAGGTAGTAAGATACATATTCAAACCCCACTAGATGGGAATCTAGTCAGGTATATTAAAATCATAGATTCAAGTGTACTAGAAATAAGATTTTAATATCATAGTGAAGAAAAAAAGGTAGCACACAATGCGTGTTTTAATGTGTCATTAAATTAAATCCTAGTTTTTAATCAAGGTTGACTTCTTTTTTGACTGACAAAAAGGCACTTTTCTGATTACAGGGGGGAAATCCGACAATAACAGAATGACAGGACCCCAGAAAATATCACAACTGACATTTAGAATTTGTCTTGACAGGGAGTTGTACTGGAAATGGATTAGGTCAATCTGGCATACATCGTTTAATAAACATGCCCCATGGAGCTAATAAGCAATAGTCTCTGCATTTTAAATAATTTCTAGCTTAAATTCAAACATTGTGTTTCAAAGCCTTTGGGTTATTTTGGGGCTATCCATTATATTATTTTGCTTCATAATCAATACTATTTTCATTTTATCAGGACTGCAATGTAAAAAATAGTGAGTAACTAAGTACAGTGTTCTTAATGTTCCTAATCCGTGTTATTTAAGACAACTTGATTTAAACCTTATAATCTTTTGTTCAGCTTCAGGGTTTTATTTAAAAGTCTCTCAAAACACAAAAGGATTTCCTCTTCATTTCCAGTTGCATTGACTCATTTTTCTTGGTAAGATAGTTATAAATAGTTTTCTTTTGAGCTTTGATGTATTTCTTTGATCAGTCAGATGTTTGTCCATACGTTTCTGACAATTCTTTTTTTATCTCTTGATTTTTAATTTTTATTTTGCTTTTGTCAAGGCTGACCACTGTTCATTATTAGGCTGAACTGATTTCTTCTTCATCTTCCTCAGAGTCGGTGTCATCATTGTAGAAGTGAATCGTAGCTTGTACTGGAAAACTCGCCAGAACCTTCTCTCCGATGTTATTGAGAAACTTTTGGGATTTGGACTTGGGTAAATAGAGTCTAATAAGAAAACATATTTTAAGATAAAAAGTAAAACTGTGCAATGCTTTCCCAGCTAAGCTAGCTTGAGTATTAAAACCTATTTTTATCTTTATTTGGAGAGAGAAAAATCCTAGGGTTCCTTGTCTTTTAAAATAAAAGTTGCTAACTAAAAGGTACTGTTGATTTTAAGTTACCTCAGTTGCTTTGGGCATATTGTGCATTGGATTTATCTAAGGTCCCACCCTGATAAAGTGTTGGCAGAGCAATGATGCGTGCTTAAGATGGTTTAGTTTGATTTTTAGCACAGTTTAGAATGGAAGTGTCCCATGCAGCTCAGGGGAAGTTTGAGGAATGTTCTGGGATTCTGGAATTAAGATTAAGACACCAAGTTAAGATTGGGGTGGGTTGCCTGTTGCACAGAGGTTAATCTTAATGGATTTTATGTCTCCATGTGGGGGAGGAGGAGGTGTATATACTGGGAGAGATTTATTTCAAAATTTATATTGTTTTGTATTGAAATCATAAATGTCTTAATTTACATTTCAGGTTTTCACCAGCTTTCCCACTAAAGCAAAACGTCTGTGTTTTTGTTTGCATACGTATGCATGCATGTCTTCCTCTTGGGTCCACTTTGGCCAGTTTTCAATTGAATTTGACAGTGATAAAGGTCATGCAAAATTTAAGCTTCTTCAACTTCTGTACAAACAAATGTTTGTAAAGAAGAAGGATATCCCATTAATTTTCTTCCTCTAAACAAAAGTCCAAATCAGGAGTTTCTACGTCATTAAGCCTTAAAGAATCCAAATGTTGGTGAAAACCCTTATAAATCCCCCAAGCAAAAATCTTGGAAAATCTTGGAAAATCTTTACCTGGAGTCAACTTTTATTCAAGAGCAAATTTATGCAACCTCAAGACACAGATCTGTAACAAGTCACATTCCATTAGCAGCTGTTCACATTAATTATTTGGGCTTTTTGGGCTTGTTATCATATTAATAAATACAAATATAAATTAGATGAGGCAGAAGAGCATTGTTTCTTTTAAGATTACTTTTTTCTTGTTTTCATTATTTCTCATATTGTTTCAGGTTCTGTTCAGCCTGGGCATCTTTCTTTGTGGAGGGATAAAAATTGTGGAGTCTGGTGAGTAGCTAAACTGCATTACTAAAAAGATACACCAGAGACAAACTGATACTTCTCCTGAGAAGGAATATGTCTTGTCTTGGAAGATGTCACTTTCCCTGTATAAAGTGATAGGATTTAACTCACCTCACTGGATGTTGAAATCCCAGGGCTCCTTTTGATCTAAACTTTACTAGTTGACCATCCATTTCTGACTGTAAAGAGACATATTTATTATTTAGAATAGGCTAAAAATGAAGAATTCACTATTTTCTTCTACAGGTAAATGTAAAATTCTACAGTAACGTTGCTTTGTTTGCTGTGCTGCATGTTGTTTTACTCCGACTAAGTGTACTTCAGAGAATATATGTGCCCACAGTCTGCCAACAGCTGCACATTTAACAAAGCATTTGAACTCATATATTTTTGAGCCATAAAGACATGAAGCTGTACATTTTGCTCAAGTTCTTATAGAATATCTATAGCGACTAGTGGGCTACAGCACCAAATGGAAGTTCAGTGATTGTGAAAAAAAAGGATTTTCAATCAGTTTAAAGGATTGGGAGGTTAGGGCTTTATAAAATACCTCTTCAACCACGCTAACCAGCAGTTTGGAGCTGGAATGTTCAAGTCAGCAAGCTTAATTGTAATCAAAGATCACACAAGCGTGTTGAGAGTCCAAACAGTAAAATCAAGAGACAACTGGCATCTCATATTTCTATGCAAACCGTGATAAAAAAGTACGTATTTTTGATACAGCAGAGTAGTTAACAAAAATATATCTTAAATATAAAAATTAAATTTATCACAGAATAAATTCCTTCAAACTAAGGTCAATAAAAAACCCCAATAATTTGCAAATGTTAATGATACAAATCCTGTTAGGATGGTGCATAAAAGAGGAAAATTTAGGTTTGCTGTGATAGAACTTCTGGAGACCAGAAGCTAGAAACCACACCCTCTGCTACAAACAGACAAAGATGACTTCTGCCACTGTCAGAGCAATTCATCTGTCTTTCTGAGGAAGTAGGTTTCAGCATGGATATTTTAGTGGGCCCCCAAAAGCCCTTGGGCTACAGACTGAGCAAGGGGTCCTATAGAGTTCTCTCTGTACCTTTTATGTTGGCCTATTTCTTTCATACCTGCCTGTTTGTCCTGTAAGCCAAAATGATTTGTCTTCAGGGTGTTAGGGTTTTGTTGAGGGTTTTTGTGTTTAATCAGGAGACTCATTTACTTTGTTTCCACACTACCTAGTAAAATGGACTCCCGATCTGGCTGAACATTCTAGATCTGATCATAATATTTGTGTTAAATACCATATATTATTTTTCTCCTTTCATATTTACATTAAAATTAAAATAGTCTTTTTTATCTTTATTGACCTGTATTTTATATTGTCTACTTTTTGGAATACATATCGAGTTTTAATAATTATACATGTAATAACATGTATTGATTAAACATACATTATATGCTTTTTTCTTTTCAGACTATAATACAGCATTTCTGAAAAGCAATTCTGATAAAAGCCAATTAATTGCAAAATTTAACTCAGTTTGTACACAGCTGAAAATGTTCAGTGTTAATTTGTATTATGTTGTCGATATGGCAATAGTAACTAAATTATTTTTCATGGCTTTTCTTCAGGCATAAATAATGACATATTGGAATTTAGGTAGTAGGAAAAGTGTTACTTTTTATATAAGGAAAAGTATATTACGTATAGGTAGCTATTGGGTATACTGTAACACACGTTCCTGGTAACAGAAGTAAAATTATTAGTTTAAATTTTTTAACAGTACTTTTATTTTTTAGATTTTTTAGTGCTTTGCTCTGCATGTTTCAGTTTCTCAAGTTAGATTCTTATACGTATATTCCTAAACAATTTTTTTTTAGTTACACAAGAGGATATTGAAACTTTTATTTGCTTCACTCTCCAGTGTTTGGAGTGTCTACCGATCTGTAAAGCATTGGCATTTGTATGCATACACTGCAGAAAATAAAAGTATCCAGCATGCAACTAACTAGCAAAAACATTGTGCTCAACCCATCTTGGAAGGCCTTCTGCTAGAAACCCCAGTAACTTTGCTGAAGAAGATACCTCTTGCCTTCCATAGCTGTGGGATGTACATATGTGTTAGTGCGCACCTCTTCCCACCTATGCAGCACACAAAGTATCCAAACATCTTTCCTCAGTTGTCATCACCCTGTTAAAAAGCATATGAAAGGGCCCCAAAAGCCCTCCTTCAGCCCTCATTAGGTCCCAAGCTACAGAGACATCTAGGGTGCTGAAGCAGCGTGGATGGGTCATAAGGTGTGGATGAGAAGGATCTGAGTAGCCTCTGGCAGGAAGGAGAAATGTTAACAAATTGAAACCAGCTATTTCAGTCGTATTTGGCTTGAAACAATGCCAGGCTATTAGCATCAGTGTGGTAAGCTTCATATATGGTTTGTTTTTCTCACACGAGTGGGCAGAAGCCCAAGTGTGAATTAAAACTTTTGAGCTGGTTGAATAAAATTTTTTACAAAAACACAACATCAGTAATAAATCACAACTTCCTGATTTCAGAAACCTTAGTTTCTTGAAATCATCACTGTAAGCATGTACTGTCACAGCAGTAAGACTCCTCTCATCCTTAGCAAATTTACAGGTGCCTCTGGCAAAGCCTGGAACGCTGCTGGGAAAGACTTTCTTCCTCAGGCTTTCCCAAGGCGCCTGCTGGGAGGAGTGTGGCACTCCCTCAGATCTGTACAGTTACAAACTCCATCTTCAGCAGACAAAAAGTACAAGGTAAAAAGGTGCTGCACATGTTAGAATATAGTAGAAATTGTGAGTCTTTCAAGACTTGCACCAAGGACAGTTGTTGTATTAACCTGCTGAGCCTTTGGTAAATAGGTGAAGATGCAACTGTGGATCAGATGCTGCAAAAACTCACACAGGTGCTTAAAACTAAGCATGGGAGTAGCACCATTTCAATATATTTTTTAAAGTTTGTAGCATCGGGACCTATGTTGAATGTGCTTCAATCTCTCTAGTTTTGTTCTTTGAGCCTAACAAATCTTCCTACATGAGTAAGTAAAATTAATAATCATGGTGCCTTTCAAAGGCACTTGTCAGTAAGAGCTACTTTAAAATCCAATTTTTCATTGATTTCCTAGCTGGTTTAGCTACAGCAACATCCCTCCCAAAAAACAATCAATAAAATTGTGCACCTGAAAGTATATTTTTTAGATTTCATCTCAAAGTCATTTTCACTCAAGCCCCCTCTATATACAAAATATCACATGCAGACTAGGCCTGGAAATTTCAAACTGCGGATATTCTTATTTTTATAATTAAGCAAATAAAAACTGCTGTTAAAATAAGGGTTGTTTTGAGTAAGCAGTCCTCTCTGCAGCTCTTCAAGAACTGATAATGATTCTATATCTGATACAAAATTAGAGATACTCTTAACCATTGTCATGAACAGACCACTGTAATTTGAACCGTATTTTCTAACGCTGAAGAAATGTTTTAAAGAACAAATGATTAGATGACCAAGCCTCACTTCCTGTGTTCAAATAGTTTACATTTCTGCACCTGTTTTCTATAAGGATTATTTTCTCCAGAATTTGGTCTCACCATTTGTTGATTCTCTGTCATCTCACCGTCTCTTGCTGTGAGCACCCAGGGCCTCCATAAAGCAGGGCTGCTGAAAGATTAAGATAGAATAGCGCTCCCACAATTCATTCTTTGGGGTAATATCCATACAGTACAGCTCCTTTTGTTAGATCGTGCTGGTATATTTTGAAATAACATGATTTTTTTTTTCAACACATTTTGATTTGATAAACCTGATTTCTATGGCAACATTAGTCTGTCTTCTGTCTACAATCTGATTAAACAAACTAGACAATGGCTTGCACATTTGTAACTAAGGTGTCACTTCCCTTTAAGATTTCACAACAAGTGACTGCATTGAACTCCAAATGGTGATGTAATTAATACTGAAATCTTTTAATTTATGCAGCACTGCTGCGAAATAAAAAGTAGCCCACCCTCTCTGACAGTATGTCTAAATACAGACTCCATGTTGTCATTGAGTGGCTGGTTATTTATTGAGTAAGCAACTCCAGCATTAAACTGACATGGGCAATCTGATCTAATTAGCTTAAGAGAGCATATGCAGTGGTGGATGCTATGTCTGCCTTTTGTTTGGTGAGGGGGACTACAGTTATGGATGCTCTTTCTAACAGCACTTGCCATCTCTGCTGCTGTGTAACAAATCCATACAGACTGGGAAATAGAAAAGTGCTTTCAGATATAAAAGGTAAATAAATTTAAAAAAAAAAATTGGTTATCACAACCTTAATTTTCATTTACTTCCACTTATAAGTAAGTTCTGAAATATTTGAATGAAAAGGATAAAATATTGGCAAAGCAAATAAAACACCTGTTCCAATTGAAATGTTTTCAGAAACACATTTTTCCCTTTACTTTTGAAGTTGAAAATTATTTTCCGTTGTCTAATCCAATGCCGAAATTGTTACATTCAAATGATACTTACAGTCGGAGTTTTGAAAGGAAGGCTGCTGAAAAAAAGTCTCCCTGCACCTGCCTTACCTCTCTGGGGGCTCCCTCGGCTGGGGCGGGTGCCGCTGCTGTCGCCGGGCGCCCCGGGAGCTATGGCAGATGGGACCCGCTGCAGCCTGGAGCGGGAGACCCGCAGCTGCACCCTCCATGGCATTCGATGGTCTAAAGCCTGTGGCAGGCTGCGCGCTTGCCTGGGCCTTTCAGCCCCTCCTTTATCTTAACTCCCAAAGAATACTTACCTAAAACAAACACGGCCTCAGGTAAAAGGAGAGAAACGTCCTTAATGAGATTTCTTTTGACTCCTCCAAAAGGTTCACAGCTAGAGCTCTCAGGTTGGCAGGCTGTCCTGGGGAGAGCACTGCTAGGGGAAACAGAGGCTTTTTGTTAAGTTTGGTTAGCAAATTGCATGGAAAATAATTCACACCCCTTGTCTTTCTGTCACTGTTTTACAAACTCCATATTTGCTCTATATGAAATATATGATGTAAGTACTCTTTTTGCACAGTTTGGGAAAACTCATCAACATCCTGTCCTAAGAAAGTATAACACAGACTCAAAAAGAATTTTAAATGTAAAATGATTTTTTTAATGACTGAAGTCTTTTCCATGTCCTAACTTTAAAAGAGAAAAAGATAACCAAAAAGCAGTGAAGGTGAGAGGGTTTGAAGACAGGCCTAGTGACTTCCTCAGGACTATAGGGATGTTCCTTTGATTTGATTGCTATTTGATGGATGGAGAAGAAAGTTTATGCCAAGAAAGATTACTTTGTCTATCAAAGAAAAACGGTTATCAATGCCATCGTTTGGAGGAATCTTTCATTTCAAATTATGCAATATATGCTTTAAGCCTACAAATACTGAATAGAAACAGACTTCTTCCAAGCTTTCTTCCCACCGTTTTCATTCCTAGCGTGCATTACTCACAGCCTGTTACGTTGTACAAAAACAATTTATTACCTTGTGGGTGACATTATCTGATTTTCATTGTTATGGTTCTTTGCTACAGTTCACTTTGTTTCCTTTATTTCCCAACTACTGCAGAGATGTAAGAGGATTTTAAGAACCTAAAGCTGAATTCTCTTTCCACAGGTGCTGTTTACATGTAGACATCAAAGGGAACAGATTCAGCTCCCAAATATAATTGGTTTCTACTGTGAACTTTCTACCCAGAGAGAGAAAAATAATTACATAATTTTGTTTACGGAACATGGAACGCCCATTAGTTATTTAGTACGAATTAGGTCCCTTCCAGCAGACTTAGCTGAAGAAACCATCAAAACAGTCCGTTTGAGAGGACAGTGAAAATTCTCAGTGGGAGTCAGATCCCTCCAAGGTAAGCCTTGTGGCTCTTTTGCAAGTTATGATCCAGCTGGAGGTAGCACATGTCTGGTCAGCAAGAAGGAGCTGGACTCACAGATAAAGACCACTGGATATAATCCCTTGAGAGACATAATTTTCCCTGAAATTGTTCTGTATTAGAAGACATTATATATATATCTTTGCACATGTGGGTTTTGTGCATTCTACTGATTTTGCATAAATTTAAGTGTCTTTTTTCCGACAGGGAGGAGCTTAGGTCAGATTTGAAAGTCAGACTGATTTTCCTACATTGATGCAAGTTGTACGGTTGTCTTAGCTACTTGGGGCTCCCAAGACTTCCAAAAGTAATAGTGTAACTCAGGTTCTGGTGTTTTTGAAGTAGTCTTCAGTAACGATTTCCAGGATTTGATTTCTTGGGGTTTAATTCTTACATTTACATTAATTTTTCCTGTTCTTTAAAATGTCCCTTCTTGCTGTGATAAGCAGACACAGTTTAAACTCAAAGGCCAAAGCCACTAAATGGCGTTCTGGGAAGCACTGACAATATGCTATAGAGGACTCAGTCTAAATCTACTCCCTCCCATGTTTAAATGCTGTGTAATATTTGTAAATTTGTAACTAAGCAAATAATACAATATCTCAAAGAAGAAAATATATGTACAGTCTAATAACTTTAAACATTATGTATCAAAATTAATGCAATTATTAGGATGAAGAATATAGTGAATAATATTCAAAAACAGACTATATATTAAATAGCTGCATGGGTCCTGAGAAAAAATTGCAAACTTCTTAAGTAACTTAAATTGTAATTAAATATCTTGCTGAATTACAGTGTTAAATACACATATATAATTTCATTGGATTAGTTTTATTTAAACATAATTTAATTTGATACTTGAAAGGGAAGTGTGCATTACACAACTGATGTCTATGGTCCTGATCTTGCAATCAGATCCGTATGTGAGGATAATTGATTTATACCTCTGGATAGAATCTGCCAACATGGATATTAGTGCAGGATCAAAGCCTAAACTACTGAAGTATAGCTCTCCATAAGATGAAAAGTTACCATCAAAAACATCTGTTGATAAAGCCCTGCAAGACCAAATTTATTACAAAATTATTGAAAATATAATTTTGTTAATGAAGCTATAATGTAATCTAATATATTTACATGTAACATTGTAGAAAAAATATAAGTTAATATTACATTATTTTACTAATTAATTGAAGCACACAACTTTAACTAGTATTTTCATGGAAATCATTAGCTAAATTCAGGTTGCAGATCTGTGGAAAATGGTTTGTTCCAGTAAAATATAGGCAGCTGTAATACTGTACGATCTCTAGTTTCTAAAAAGAAAAAAAAAAGGCATCAGTTAGTCCAGTCATAGCTGTCTAATTTTAAGAACTATATTACTTTTTGCCATATACTTAGCTTTCATACAAGGTGCTGTATTTGGTGAAGAGCACTTCACAGAATCAGAAAACGCCGATTCTGTTATAGATGCTCATACATTTTTCCCAGAAGCCAGGAGTATTTTTCAGACTTCTGATACTGCCTGAAAATAACTTTGACAGACCTGATTCTGACTTTTACAGATAAATGAGCCATAAAATAATTATTTTGTGTTAATTGGAAGAGGTTTTTTATCTTTGTGGGAAACCCGTTTTACTCAGTTTTCCCATGAAAGCACTTCTGCATTTGCAAGAATAGAGTGTGTTCAATATAAATTGGTATAGTCAAGGAAACAGGACAGATCTGCAGCATTTATAGTTTTGAATAACATCTAGTATTAAACATGACACAAGTGCTTGTAGCCACTAATAGCATGCAAAGCTCCTCAAAGAGAAATTGTTGAAGAGCTTTTAGGGAACAGGAGAAGGAAACAGAGCCATTCACAAAGCACAGCAAGGCCAGTCTCATAATACTCCTTTAAAGTTAAAAAAGGAGATGCTCATTTGTGCTGAGGTTACATGGCAGAGCTGGCTCCCTGTTCTGAGTGGCCTCCTTTGGTAGCCCTCCTCATGGACTGTTTGAAGACCTAAGGGAGATTTACCCGCCACTAGACTGAAGCTGGCCTTTCTCTCCCATTGCCAGGGGGAGGGATTCTCTGAGCTTGCAGGCAGAAAGTCAAAATTTAACCTATTCACTTTCTTCAGGGTTTTTCACGTTCTCTTTAAACAATTTCATGTCTGTATATGGGCATTCTGCATCTTGCAACATCTTTCTGTAATCTTTTCTCTATGACAAAACCCCAAGTGTTCTGGGAAGTCTGAGGGCTAATATTACTCACTGATTCTTTCCACAGCTTCCTTCCACCCTTCTATAAGGAGGAACTGATTGACATAGTTATTTTAGAATACCAATTTTAGTAAATTTCCTGGTGTGTACAAGGCCTTGGCTTCACAATAATAAAAAAAGAATGTTTCCCAATCTAAAATTCTTAACCTTTTAATCAGTGCTTATCATGATTAAATCTAAGCTACACTATAATAGAAAATAGAAAACCTACAGCAACTTTATGGCTTCAAATTTATTCTAATGGAGAATGTGTAGTAACTTGTCTTAAAATGATGACTGGTTTTGCCTGTATACTGTTCTGCTTTAAATTCCTTTGCATCATGCAGTTTTGATTCAGTTTTCTCATTTACTTATAAACTTTTCCAGGCTTGGGGAACCTTAAAAAAAAAAAAGGGATCAAAATATTGTTGACTTCATTTGATGCCACTACAGGATTAGGCAAAGCATGTTCCTCATTGTGCAAAGGTTATATAAACAGCTGTGTTTTGCAGTGTGCTCTGAAGGTCAGCAATGCATGTGCTGTTGAACTATTACAGAGAAAGTGAATTCCAAACTTGAGAGCTTTCTTTGGAGGTTGTGTGCTTTTCTTGTTTTCTTTCTTTTGGTGTGCCTGGGTAAGTATTTTGACTTCCCGCATAAGATAAAGTCACACAAAGAAACAGTGTATAATGCCAAGTTAGGACCACTGGAGACTTTGTTCCTCTCTCTGTACAATAGGTACAGGATATAGCAGCAGCACAAGGCTGGTATTTCTTAAGCTTGAGATGGAGAAGGAGAATTATTTAAATTATTTGACCCTCCAACTGAAACTCACCTGTTTCTGCCATATGTTGTGGAAAAGAAAATTGTCAGCGATTCCTACCATTTTGGATAAGCTTCTGCTACGGGTGCAGATTTAAAGAAGTAAAAATGTCTGTCGTAGTACTGATGGTGGTTTTTTCCATATTGATGCCCGCTTCAAAATGCGCAGGGCCAATTTGTTCCTTGTTTATCTACAATGTCAGTTTGTTGTTGCTGGAGATCCATTTAGGAAATTTTCTTTTAGAATACCTATTTTAGCAAATTTCCAAGCGCATACAAGGCCTTGAATTCAGAATAATAAAAAAGAACGTCCCTTCATGCCCTGTTCATGAAATGATTGTCACGTATCTGTCAGTTACAACTGCTTAATATTGGTGTCGGCTTCTTTGTTCTAGTGTTTTTTCATTTTTCCTCTTGCCTTTTTTTCCCCTTCTCTTTTCACTCTAAGTATCTATTTCACCCACTAAATACCTGCTAGAATCAGACTGATGTATGTGTTCTTTTCACAGAGCTCCATGTTGTGACTACCTTCCACATAAAATATAAAAATTATTAAATAACTTTCATGCATAGACGTACCACAGGAATAAAGGATACCTTGTATGAGTTCTCTGTTGCATCTTCGGTAGTAGCAAATTATGTTTGCAGCACACATGGCACAAGCAAATCCTCCAGTTTTATTCCCTCACTCAGCCCCGCCAAGCCCTGACCTCATCTTTCTTGTTCCATGAATCCAACGAATCGGCTGAAATCAAATGCATCTGTTTGTGACCGCTTTGCCCTCTGGTGGCTATGCTGGAACAGGTACGGGACCTGGAGACTGGTGTCTTCACCTGATTTTGTGATGGAGGGAACACTGCTCCTCTAGGATACCCTGGACCCTGAAATGAGGTCAGGTGGCAGAGTGGAGCCATTTCTGAGGAAGATGAGATCCTTCCCTGTTGCTGCACAGAAACAAGCGATGAATACTTTGTCTCTCACTGTTTTGCCTACCAGGTATGTACATTTCCATGACCCATAGCAGCAAGGTCACCTGTAGCTGACAAGATACCAAACTGATCTTTATACTGGAAACGCGAGCTCAGCTCCCTGCATTGCATCCGTAGATGGCACCAAGGGTGACACATAGCTGAAGGGCAGGCCCTGGGACCCATCACCATGACACTGAGCCACCGCGTTCACCCAAAGCCGTTGTCTATCAGGTCGGGGTTGGCTTTGGAGAGCAGAAGCTGCAGGATGCCCTGAGGAGCCGGGGCGGGAGGACACAGGCCTCTCTTCCTCACCTCACCACCCCTCATGTGTGACAACTAACATAGCGGAGAGAACTCCCAGCCTGGACCTTTTTGATTTTTTTTTTTTTTCCCTTTAAACCTCGTTTCAAAGCATAGTTTTGTGTTTTCTGCCTCACCGGGTGCCCCTTGGCGCCAGCGCGAGCCGCCGGTGTCACTGCGCTAGCCGCACCTCAAAGAGCTCCCGAGCCGGCTCCCCATGCGCCCTCACCGCGCCCCCGGCCTGGGCTCGAAAAGGGGCGGGGCGCCGCGCGCGCCAGGCCGCCCAAGCCAATCAGAGCGGCCGGTCGGCTCGCCCAACCGGCTCGCCCCTTTCTCTTTGGCGCGGGCGGCGCCGGGGTGGGGCTCCCCCCTGCTCGGCCGTTGCCGGCTGATGGGAACGTGCCGGGGCGTGTCCGGGGCGTGGCGGGGGCGGGGGGCGCGCGCGCCATGCTGATCACGCTCTGCTACCTCTACCTATGGGCACGC
>VWZL01001838.1:129277-253418 GCA_013396915.1 Stercorarius parasiticus
TACCCCGGCGGCTCCCGGGCGCGCCTCCCGCGGCCGAGGGGGGGAAGCGGGGGGAGGCGGCGGCCGCCGTCGTGGGCTGAGGTGGCGGGTCCCGGAGGGAAAGGGGAGCGGCTGTTGCGGGGCTTGGGGTTGCGCCTTCTCTTTCGGCGTGTGACAGTGAGCTTGTCAGCGGCGGGCTGGGAGTTGTGACTGAAAAAAATAACGGGTGCCGCTTCCCAGGCCTGTTACAGCCCTGCTTGGTAAGGTTTAGGTAAGACCCAGGTAGAAAATCTTCCTACAGTTGTAGTTACTTAACAACTGTTTGTTGGCTTAGGGAGCGGGCTGAGGAGTGTTTTTTACTATATGCGTTGAAAGTGCAGCTATGGCAATAGGAGAACTTGATAGTATTTCCGTATTAGTAACGTACTTTTAACACATATAAAGCTTTCGTCTAAAAATGTTTGCCATGTTTGTGCATTCAAGACTTGTGTCAGAGATTTAAAACACAGCTGAATTTGTAATGGAGTCTGAATTGAGCTTTTGATTAGGGAGAACTGCATGCTTCTCCCAATACAAAACATTGCTTCAAGTAAGGAGAATGACAAGAAAAATGCAATCTGTGAAAATCACTTTTTTTTCAAATGGACAGTGAGAGAAGGGGGTAGGGTGAGGCTGTGGTAGCCCATGACAGTGGAAAAATACTGTGCCTCAAAAAGTTTCACTTTCAGGCTTAGAAATGGAACTCCTCTGCCCCCCCCACCCCCCGCAATAATCTGAATTATTTAAATAAATGTTGGATTTGTCTAAACTTGTAACGAAAAGACTAGACTTCATATGGATAAGAATCTTCTTGATCGCTCCTTTTTGCTGATGTTTATATGCATGTTTGTGGAAATTATTTTAGTTGTCACGTATTTTATTTAAATGGGCATTACTGAAACCCACTTATGAAATGTGGTTGGCTAGGTGCTGCTCCTCAAGAAGCAGAGAAGCTTTCATAAATGCGGTGGGTAAAGAGGATGTTCACAGTGCAGTGAAAATACGATCACAAATGCTAATGGAGTTTGTTCAAAAACAATCTTTTTGCTATCTAATGAGCAGACTATTTCATACTTCAATGGTGACAATCTCAGAATCTCTCACAGGAAAGTTAAGTACTTTATTCATATTTTGATAAAGATCTTAAAACCAAAAGGAAATAATCGTCCCTGTGTTTAGAAGAGTTCTGCCTCAATTTGCCTGGATTATTGCTTTGTAAATCATATTTCAACTAATTTATGCTGTTCTTTGCTCCACTTATGCCCATTTCTGAAATAGCTTCTCCTCGGTCCTTGCACAGTAAGCACATTTTTTTCTGCCTGCAATGTTATGCATGCAGACTGACTTTATAAGCTTGTCAGTTTGTGTTTATTGGGCATTGAGAAGCCCTCTAGGGAACTGTAGTTTGGCATAAAGTCAGCTCTGTTATTCAAAATATATTTGTTTCTTAAAAATATGTATTGAAGGTTACTAGTTGCATTTGAGTCTCAGAACCCCCGTGGAAGATGCCTGCCATGCTGTACCTTGGTAGTGTGTCATGTAAGGGCTCTGACCTGGCTGCATTAAAGATAGAGGCAGCATCACTGTGGAGCTCTCTACATTATCTGTTAACACTGTGAAAAGGAAAAGGTTAACTAGCGTGCTTTTTTTGGCTTCTAGAAAGCTAGCTGAGCTGGCTAGAAAGCGTGCTTTTGAGTGGGTATTAACTGCCTCTGGCCTGCAATCAGTAATTCCTTAAGATAAGATACTAGCAAGCTGTAAATAGTAACCTGTAAAGTTTTTTATTCGATCTTTAATCAAATTGGATGCTTAAGATAATATAAAGCTTCATGAGTTCAGTTTGCTTTCCTGTGAAAGGTAGCAATGTTTACTGAGTAAAGCTGCTTGGATTGGGAAGCTATCACCATAGATTTAATATTGTGCAGTTTCATTTCAGATGTGGAGTGATCCATACTAAATGTGTACTATAGGGAAATTCTATTATGTTTCCACATAAACTTACCAAAGGTGTGCAAAGCATGTGTTTCTAGTACAGTGGTAGCAAAATATTTGTTTATAATATTTGACACTTTTAATATGGCAGAAAAAATAAGTTCAAAGCTGATGTAGTATGATATGGGAACAGATTATGTATTGAGAAGCTTTTAGGTTCTTAAAAGTGTTCTTTGGTCTGCTGATTCCAGCTATTAAGCTTTATTTGCTCATTTGTGAGGAGAAAAGAGGGAACCATTTTTATAATTTAATGATGAAAATGTTTGTCCAATGGTCTGCTAAGTGGATAGACTACCTTATGGATGAGTTTATTTTGAATGAGTTATTTCTTTAAACTTAAGAGCTGCGTACTGAATGAGTAATTTTGGTGCAAATTCATGAGGACTTACTATATTAAAAAAAAAAGTACCTTCTCCTTTTATTTCAAATAACTTTTTAAGATTTTTCAAATAATTTTTTAAAGAATTTGTCCTGAGGTTGTACTCATCCATAAAATATAACTGTCTTTATATAACTGGCTTTACAAAGGAAGTCCTGAAACTTTGTAAATTTGGTCTAAAAATTAGACCTGTGTCATATATAGTTATGGCTCACAGGTTGGTTGGTCTTTTGGCATATGGGTGTAGAGACAGTGTATATGATTCAGCAGTGGGGTTGGATGTTTCCTGGAGAATTGTTACCCAACTAGAATGAATGCAACCTGGACTACTGTCCAGTTAGAGGGGCTGTGGTGACTGACCAGGCACGTTGTGTGACTGCTTTCTCAGTCCCTGCCAAGTAGCAGACAGTACCCTTCAGCCACCAGAACTGATGCAACAGGGCCATGGGTTTGCATGGTCAGGGGAGAAGAGAGAAGGAAGGAAGAGGCAGGGTGAACTGCAGTGTGAATGGGAGAGGAGGATGAGATTGAGTGAGGGATGTTGCCAGTGGCCCACAACAGCCACAGTGCCAATGGCACAGTGGTCTTGTGGCCCACTCGTGCATTCCTCCTGTAAAGCTGAAAGCTGGAGTCTGAATTGGCTTAAAAGCTTGGGTTGTCACTTTTAGTCTTACTTTTGAAGTGTTCCTGCTTAATGGTTCAGACCTTTACCCCTTTTTTTCTTCATGGGGAGTGTGAAATGGTAGAGACCCTTCATGTAAGGCAGAAGGGTCAGATTCGAATTTAGGCTGGGCATAATTTGAGAATGAATTATTAAATCAGACCCTTGCTATACAGACTTATTTTTCTTTCCTGTCTCTTTCAGTTCCTTGAGGACTTAAACAGATGGAGTCTACTTCTCATTTCTCCTTTTATTTATCCTGATAAGTTACTTCAAGCAGAACATATAGCTTTTGTGACAGAAAGCGTTTCAGCTCAGACAGATACCTTGCAGAAAGTACCTGGCTCTTCAAAAGAGGTAAGTAGTTCTCTTTGTTTCCTGCATAGAAAGCAGTATAATGGGTCGTTTGGTTGGCATAAATCTAGAACACTTGAAGGAAAGAAAATCAATGGCAGATAGATTTTTGTATGTTTATAATGTTATTTGGAATATAAAAAGTAATATCTTCATTAAAATCAATCACTGTTAATACTCTATTTGTGTTTTATGCTTCAAATAGATCCATAGACATTCTACTGAGATTTTTTTAGTAGCACACTTCTCTGGCTGTGGATGGGAACTGCAGAATTCCGTCATGGCTTTGGTTAAGACATGTATGGTTAGCTACACTGAATAGGAAAAAAAAAAATGCTTGAGCTGACATACTAAGGCAGATCAGACGTCTGTTCAGCTCCGCATCCTGTCTCTGATACTAGCTGAAACAAGTGCCTCAATAAGAATATACAATGCAAGCATATGTTAAGATTTCTCAAAAGTTCCTCAAGCCTCCAGCCAAGTGGTTGTGAAAAGTTGTAATTGAAATAGCAGTATCTCTTGGGAGCTTCCTTTCATTGTGATTTATAAGTACAAGTTAAAGTATTATACGTTTGAATAATTTTGTCAGTCTGTAGAACTAAGGCCAAAATCAAGCTTTTAGTCTCTTTGCTTTTCTATAAAATGCAGTGGGGGTATGGCAATATTTTGTGGTTGGAATTTTATAGATTGTGTTTGCCTTTCAATGCATAATACTTACAAAACATTTTTGAGAAATCCAAAGATATAAGCTAGTACTGAAATCCTTATGGAAGGATACTTACAAAATGTCCTAGATATGTAGAAATAGAAAAAGTGCCTTCTGCACTATCATATTGAAAGTGCAAAGATAATGGATTTAAAAGATGACATTCTAAAGCTTGAAATACTGAATATATAACATCTCTAAGCAGATGATGCATAAAAATAGTATCCAGACCCTATCAGAATTTACTATGAACTTGAGAGAATGTCTCTCTCTCCCCTAAATTTTGTTGGTTTTATAACTTGTTTCCTCACATGAGGAACGCTTGCTGTCTAGGTGTCTCAGCTTGGATGCAGGTCTGAAGCGGGAGAAAGGTTGTAACCCGAAGTGAAAGATAACTTACCTTGCACGGAGCAAAAATCTTCTAAGCCATACAGATTGTCATAGTCCCTTCATAAGACAGTCGGTTGTTGTGTGTGCTGTATGCTCTCCATAGTAAAGAGGACAGAATGGACCTCATTGCCTACTGGAAAGAGGAGAAATGGAAAGATGCACATGCTAGGATATCTCTGGGTAGGCAGTAATAAAACATATGGCCTGGTCTCTGGGGTACCATGAAGTTAGCAGAGCTGTCCCATTAAACAGGGTATGTCACAAGCTAGGATCACAACCTGGGGACAGTTGATAAGGTGTCTTCCTGAATGGCCCCCATGTAGCATCCTAAAGGACCACCTGTCATCCTTGCTTTTTGGCATCAGGTTTCAAGCTCCTTTTTGGAGTTTAAGGAAATCTGTCACATACACAGGTGCTTGCGGCCTGTTCGTTTTCCTGGATGAGGAACATATATTTTCCAGGCCACTTGTTCTAGGAGATGATCCAGGAGTCCTTTGCTGGAGTGACCTTTGAGAGCAGAGTGGTTGGTAAATAGACTTATCTAACTTGAGTGCAGGAACAGAAGGGCAGAATCGAAATGGGCGCAATTCCAGACTTAGTACCTTCACCCACCGTGGAGGCCTCTCAATTCTAGAACAGAGCACGCTTTTGGAGCATGTTAGTCTTTGTCCTCCAGAGGAATGATGTCCAGGTGAAGTGCTGCATCAGGCAAAATCATTATCTCCATGAAGTTCAGAGTGTGAGGACTGGAGGCACTGAAAGTTTGGTGAGAACTCAGACCTTTTCTGTTGAAGCCTTCTGACCCTGCTTCCACTGGCCTCGTGTCTGCTTGGAGCACACAGGAAGTAGCCACATTAGCTGGTTTGTAAATGTTTTTATTGCCTTTAATGTGAGATTGTGGAATCTGTCCAGGTGGGCCCTGCTTCTAGGAGATAAACTAAATAGGATGCTGGCTGTGCTCTCTCCCTTGTCTCAGAGTGCACCTGAGGAGTGCTGGGCCAACTCAGATGGAAGGCTGAGAGACTTTTTTTTTCTTTTTTTTTTTTTTTTTTTTTTGGGGGAATTTTTTTTTTTTTTTTGTAGGAGAGATGTCCACAGAAACATCTGCGTTGAAGCTCTAGTTTATTGTGCTTTTGGGGTTTATTGTTTGGCAGAGTTTTTTAATCGTGGTTTTATTTGCGTTTTCTTTTAGAATGGAAAATGTTTGCTTTCTTATGTAGACATTAATAATTAATTTATCAAGCTCAAAAGCAATAGTCCAGGCAAAAGACAAAAACTAAGAAGGAAAAGGATTGCTGTTTTATTTTGTTTGTTTTTCTTCTGTGTACATGTCACTTCTAGTAAAGTGCTTTTAATTCTGCTACCACTGGCAGACAGCTGTTGACATAGACAGGGGCTGTAAGAACAGATTGCTCCTGTGACCTATGAGAATTTCTAGACAGAAATGCCATTGTTTGTAGGGCTATCAGTGATCTGTGATTGGTTTCTGTTGAAACTGAGGTGGACCCAGAAAGCAGGAGTATAAATGATTTCTCATCTCTTAGTAAGAGCTGGCCTTTCATTCTATACTCTTAACAGAATTCTGATGAAGATTTCTAGTCAGAGCTGGAAAGCTTGGCCTGTTTGAAAATGTTCTGTGAGGATTTTGTTCTGTTGTGAAGCAAATGGATTGTTGTGTGAGCAGGATTGCAGGTCATATGTCTTGGCAACAGCCTTACTTTGTGAGGTTCTTTTGCGTATTCACTTTATTTGCACTAGTCAGCAATAACTTCTTTTTACTTGTTAGCATTTCTAATTTTTTCTCTTGGTGCCATGAAAAAAACCTCAAGAGCATCAATGTATCCTCCTCACAGTTTCCAGGTGATGTGGTGTTACCTCCTTGTGCCTCTTCTCTGGGTAAGAAAAGATATCTAAATATGGTGTGAGTCTCTTAGCCTCCACCATAGAGAGTAACCCGAAGTGATATGCTGATGAAAATAGAGGAGGAAGCTGGTATCCTGTATCATACATGTATCTGCCATGTTTGTTGCAGGTGATCGTGAATTGTCAACAGTTAGCAGCAGGCCCTTAGAGTTTTACACTTTACGGCTAAAACTGGAGACTTCCATTCCAGCTGTGGATGTGTTACCAATAGGCTAAACACAGTTGGGAATACCTTCCATCTGGAAAGTGATGGTGTTGTCCAGGATATCGCTCAAGGCAGTTGGGGCAATTCTGGCTGACTTAGTCACAGTCTTCCTCAGTGAAAGTGGGGTGTAGTCTCCAACTACAGTGATTCAAGTCTATCAGGGTCTGGTATAGCTGTCTTCCAGAAGGAGACTTTGTTCTGTTTCAGAACTGGTCAGCACCAGCATGTTCAGAAATATATCCTGTAACTTTGGAGCTGGTATTTCTTTGTGGTACAGAGTCATGGAGATGACCTTTTAGGTCCTGGAGGTGAAACTCACTGTTGTTGCTTTTACTAGTGAGTAGTCATTATGTCCAGGAGTCCAGGACCTGAGTGATACACCTGTCATGAATTTGAGGGCTGGCTGTCACCAACTGTGTGGTCTGGGGTGGCTGGTTTGAAGCTATTACTTACTTTTGTGTTAAAGAGTTGGAGTTCAACTCATATGTTAAAGCATGCAGCTGATCTTGTGGTAAACACGCTGCCCACACACTGCTATGTTTTTCTCTTTTTGAAACTGAGTTTGTTCACTAGGGGTTAGCATAGGTGATGTATCAGAAGATACCTAGCCAGTTTTCTTGTTAAGTATCCAAGGGCCACCAATATGAATATGGACTGGATGGTCTCATTTGGGTTGCGCTAATCAGAGACTGTCTTTAAGAGTGACTTAGAAAGGCGATGCAACCATTAAAGTTGTATGAAATCTGAGTTTCTTTCTTGTTGTTCCCTTGGGACATACTGTAAAGTCAGAAGTTGGAAATAATTTTTTTTTTTTTGGATACTATATAAATCACTTAACTGTAGTAGATAAAAAGCTAAATTGAGCTGATAGTCTAATGAAGTTACGAGCAAGTAAAATATCCAAGAGCTCACTCTCATTTGGTGCATTCAAAAGAAGCGTTTTTTCTTACTGTGTTTAATCGGTGTGTTTAATCAGTATGTTGTATCTTGTAGTGATAAAAGGGTGAACTTAATGAAAGTGGTTTGGTGATGACAGTGTCAAAGTGTTGGGAGTTGCTGTGTTGGAATTGGGCTTTGTCTCCCAGTATTTGGAACATATTATGTGGCAAAGGCTAATTCTTTTTTTAGGTCATGAAAACAGATGGTGCTTCCTTGTCCCTAAAAATGCCCTCATAGGAGAACAATTGGGTTTTGTATCCTAGAAAGGATAAAGGCTGTGGTATCATTCACACAATTTTTACTGAAATTGGGTGCCTTATTTGGTTTTTGCTTTCAGAATTGACTCTTAAATCACTGTGTATATCAATTGTCTGAATATTGTTTTGTTAGGTACTATTGTTTTATAAACATAAGGTTTAAAAATGGTCCTTTTCAGTTAAGAGTCAGTATACAGATTTGTAGTCTTTATTAATGTGCCTGCCTTTCAGGAGGAAACCAAAACTCTTTTCACTTTTCCTCCACTTGTGGCTTTTATTTGTTCTCCAAGAAAATACAGCTGTGTAGTTTGGGTTTAACAAGCCTTCTTGAAGAAAACAAACTCAACTGTGTCACTTTTCATAATGTTTCCTTTCTGGAGAATGGAATTTTTGATGTAAGCAAGCAGCTTGAATCTTCTGTGTTTAGTTGACGCTTCTGATAGTCAGTGTGTACTTTTATTATCCCTAGTAGTTTATTTTTGCTTTTTTTATCAGCATTCATTTTAGAATTTGTACTGAAAGCCATGCCTTGGAAATAAAGAAAAATAGAATTTTATTTATAGAACATGATAATGCTCTCCTGCCATTTTGTGTGTTTCTTGAAGCTTTTATAGCCTTGATGTTTGAGAAAGATGTACTTGTACTCTCAATTTGCTTTCAACACTCAGTGTTGTTGTTGTTTTGTTTACTTCTCTCAGGACTGAATCTTGTTGCAGGTATTGCTTGCTACATGACCCTTCCTCAGTAGGTTCTTTTGGTTGTATTCAGTCTCATACATTGACCTTTGTAGTCATAAAGGGTGCACTTGTGTGTGAAAGGAGCTGTCAACTGAGAGCCTTCTGTAGTTGAGATGTGTCGTTTCATGATAATATTAAATGTAGTAGTTGTTTTAAACACATCAGGCATCACAGAAGCAAGCCTTCAAAGTGATTCTGCCAATTTAGTGTTCTATAATTGTAGTATCTACACATTATTTTTTTTTTTAAGTACTTTCTCTAATGTTACTTCCAGTCCTTGGCTTTGCCAGTTGCGCGATTTCGGTTTGATAATGTCCCTCTGTTGACTCTTCCTGCTGTGTCACTGCTTTTTAATAGCAGAATAGCAGTTTTTATTTGCAGTTCGTCTTGCAGACTCATAATACTGTTGTTTTTTTGATATTTTTCTGTAACCTTTTCACACTGAAAAACATGCATGTGCTTTATTCTAGATTGTGAAGTGGTCAGACTATTGTTCACCATTGGCCTATAAACCTGGTGAGCCTTATAAGTTAATTGCTGAAGCAAGCATAGATAATTTCAGTAGCCTTGGAATAGCATTCATGGAAGACAGGCTTCAGATGGATAATGGAATGGTGCCACACAAGATTGTTTGTAAGTATCTTCATGAATTTTTTAGTGGTAGAACATGTTTGGTTTATGGCTATTTTAGGACTATGTGTATAGTCTTTATAACTACATAAAACCCCATGCTTTTATTTTGGCACAATGTTTTCGTCCTGTTGTCATTCTAGGCAGTTCATTACTGTAGCACTACTGTATTTTATACTGAATACCGTCAAATATAGAGATCCTTGAAAAGTTAGACCACTTTTTTGAGCGAGTTTCTCTCTTTAGAGAACATCTTACAAATGCAGCAACAGAAGAAACAGAAAAATGATTCAAAAGATACTTGAAATAAACCCCTCTCTCTTTCTTTAGTGCCTCATAAGCTACTGCCAATAATTAACTGTAGTATGATGAGATCTCTGAGCATCCAATATGCCTGAATGTATAAATGTCAGAAAAGTGAAGTTAGACAATATTGTTTTTGTAAATCTTGTCTGTTAGATTAACTAATCTATTTGAAAAAACAATACAGAAGGTTTTAGGCAAATGTTCTCTCTTTTCAGATTTTAAATTAAAGTGTATTCAATGCTAAACATAGTTTGAGAACAATTGCTGTAACTTGAACATCTTAATCCTTTAAATCACTGAGAGAGGAGCTCATAGATGCTTCCTAAACAGGGAGAGGGATAACCAGGGGAACGAGGGTGGTGTCATTGCCAATTGAATTTTGAAATTGTGGTTTATGGTTTATTTCTTTAGGGGGTGATTTTAATGGTATCAAAACTCTGAGCCATTGTGTCCTCATTAGCTTAATAGTTTCAGCTAAGGCAGGGAGGTTCATGGCTAATCCCACAGAGAGAAGGAAGTAGTCATGATTGCACTTGTAGCACCATTCTTAAATAGAATTGTCTGGGCTGTGGGAATTCCAAGCTTCACCTCCTTTTCCTGCATGAGATTGGAACTTCTTTTTTCCAGCGCCATTCTAAAGGGGCCATAATACGTAGTCTGTAGGGTATTGTAGAGTAGTGGGCTCTTGCGGAAGTAGAACCACACTTTTTTTTTTTTTTTGTTCAGCAACAGTCTAATATCTTCCTGCCTAGCTGCATCTTCTCAGCTATGTTGATAAAACTGTGGGTCACCTAGAATAATAAAATAATGATTTGGGCTACCAAAAAAATCCTCCCTGCCCCCTCCCTTCCCCCCCACAAACCCCCAGAAAAAAAGAGGGTTAAAGGGGTTGGGGTTTTTTGTTTGTTTTGGGTTTTTCTTGTGTTTGGTGGTGGGTTTTTTTAGTTTATTTGGTTTTTTTTATGTAGATCGTAGTTCATTGGCAGAAGTCAAGGAATGGCAAAATCAAGAACAGCTAGCTAGGGTGCAAGAGGGTAGGAATATGCTCACAAATGTGAAATTCTGTCTCTTGGTGCTGTTCTATAAAAATGCTCACACAAGAAGGGAATGCAAGCTGTGAGAGTGCCCCAAGAGTATTTTACTTCTCAGAATGTTTTCTGGCTCATTTTGCTTCAGATACTGTGTGCATGTTAGAACTGCTCCAGGAGAACAGGCTGATTGAGGCTGTTCATGGAATTGCATATAGACTGGTAGCTGTGAAATTCTCCTAGGATGTGAAAAAATCTTGCTTGAAATTTCTGCTCCAAACTAGGCAAAGGGGATATAGTTTCAAGGGAATGCAAGTGTTGTTAAGCAAAGAAAGTGGTTGAACTTGGATCTGGTGTATTGTGTGCCAGTTGACTATTTTGTTAGTCAAGTTTCTCACTGACTTTCTATGTGAAATGAGAAACAAAACCAGTAATTTTAGTTGGCCTTGTGTGAGTGGAGAGGGATTCAGTAAAATTTTGTAGACTTTGAATTGAAATATTTTCATTGCTCAGCAGCTAAAAAAAACCAACCTTAAGAAGAGTATTTTTAATCTCCTCTTTCCCCTTTAGTTTACTCTGCAAGTTTCATGCTGACAATAATCCTCTGCTCTTCTTTTCTCACTTTTATCTGCCAAATTTTTTTATTATCTTTGCGTTTCCATCCTTTTCGAGGGGAGAAAGAGGAAGGTTTAACAATTCTTCCTATTTGCTATTTTTCCGTTGGATTCTTAGCTCCCAAGTGTTGCTGTGGATGGGTATTTCTGCAGACTGGAAGCGGTTCAGATTTTTTTTTTACTCCCTTTTACTTGTGCCAAACTTTTATCCGCACGCTTCAGCAATGTGAGAGAGACAGTTCAATGTCTCCATCTTACCCAATATAATCACTTTATTAGCTTATTTCAAAATAGTTTGTTGCAAAATAGCAGCAAACAATTTTCCACCTTGCCCTCCTTAAGAGACTGGTATTTTTCCAAAGGTACTTCCCTTGCTTCATTTTGTCCTTTGGGGACAGAGGGACAGGAAAAATAACAAGCTGACAAGGTGATGCATTTATGAGAACTTCCTTATCTTCTCGCCCATAGACTATTGTTCTGTTAAGAACACATCTGCATTATGTACAGAACGTATCATGTTTTATTTTTGTGGAAATACTTTTGCATTCACAATAAATGTTAGTTTGTTTAAAAGTGCCTTGTAAACATCGTGTTGTGCTCTCAGTCAGACTTTCCTGAAACAAAGAGTCATTAGAGTAAATTACTTGTCTTATGAGTGCAAATCCATTATGTTTGGGGGAGGGTGGGTTAGGATTTGGTGTGTCGAACAGGTGAAATTCTTGCTATTATAGATGATTTATATTGAAATTAAATCTGAATCCCACTATGGTAGTGATATTCATATCTCTCTTAATATCACTTTGATAACCCCTTTTTCTTGCTCTTTAACTCTTCCAGCTGTCCATTTACAGGAATCTACTCTGAAGGAGTTGGCACAGGTGGCACCATCTGTAAAAGAGCAAAGTACAAGCAGTATGCAAATGGATGAAACTGCTACTTCTGGGACTGCTGTTAAAGCAGGAGTAGGTGAGTCTGCAGGACAAGGTGAAGGGGAGAAATCCAAGCTAGAGAAAGAAAGTGACCATGAAGATGAATCCAACGGTCTATCTGATAAGGAGATAGGTTCTGGAGAACATCATCACTTGCATCTTTCCAGTTGTCATGAATGCCTGCAACTTGAAAACAGTACCATTGAATCGGTCAGATTCGCCTCTGCAGAAAACATTCCAGAACTTTCTGATGATTGCAATAGCAAACTGGAAGAGAAAAATGATGACTGTCTAGCAAGAGGAATAAAGAGAGTAAACCTTGCTGGAAAGCCCCCTAATGTATTGATTTACCTTGGCTCTGAAACTGCAAAAGTGGAATTTGAGCAGATAAAATCAATCCTTCAGGAATGCATTGATGCTGACAGCTATACCATCTACCAGCTCCGTGAGGAACAAGTTCTGAAAGATCCATGGATTGATAATTCACTGCTGTTGATCATTGCCACAGAGGAGCCTATTTCTGAGGAGAACCACAAAAAATTTATGAAGTTTTTATCTACAGGTGGAAAGATTCTAGGGTTTTCTTCATCTTTTACATTTGATGGCATACAAATAAAGAGAAAAAACAAACTGAAGAAGACTGTTCATGAATTAGTGGTCTCTAAAATGGACAGCACTGAAATTAAGTTAAATCTTTTGGTCAGTGGCTCTATTTTTGAGGAAGTGATGAAGGAAGATATCAGCAAAGTGAAGACGTTGAGTCGGTTAAATAATGCTGATAAAGATATAGTTATTGTTCATCTGACTTATGGAGACAGTGGAGGAGAAGCCATTCTTTCTCAGGTACTGTGTATGCAGAAGCATTAATTTGCTCCTTGCTACATGATTTTGTGGTATGCTAAAAAAAGTTCACTTGTTCCCATTGCATGCTCTTCGGGATGCTTGTCAATGGGAGGTGTAGATGGATGTCTTGGTATAAAGACTCCAAATGCAGAACGGTTTTCACTTGATCCTCAGGAAGCTTAAAGAATGATAGAGAATTGTCACTGCCGTTCCACTTCCATGTTTTCACCACATAGCTGTGCACATGTAGATCGTGCAAGATCACGGTGAGTGGTAGAGAGCAGACTTGCATAGTAAGGAAGCATCTTCAAGAGCAGAGCTATCCTTTTGTGCCTGCTAGAAGTTTTGCAGTGATGGAAGTGTGCATTTTGCAGATTTTTTGGGAGGTGGGAACAGGAGGACCAGAGTTGTTGGTGGACTCGAGGTGAAAGCTTATACTGACAAGATAAAAAGAGAGACATCCTTACAAAAATATGACCTATGGTGAAACAGAGAGTCAGGAGAGGATGTAAAATAAACCTTGCAAGAAACCCAAAAGATATCTCTTAAGGTTTAAGGTTAAGGTAGCCAGCACTTCTGGAAATCTAACTATGAATGAGAGTCCCAGCCTCTGTTACTTGTTGCATACCTTGTCTAGGAAAAAACTGCTGTACGATTTTTGCTTCAGCAAGTAACTACAGAGTAAGGGTTAGTTTCTGACTACACTGAAATACTGCTGTTGATTTAGGTCTGTTGCTTCTTTTTTTGCTGGTATCGCTACCATTTTCTCAGTTACGTTCTGTTTGTATCTTAGTGTTGTGAATGAAGCAAACCATTTCATGGTTTCTTTAGCAGTGTTTTGATTAAGGCTAATTTCTGGATGGATGTTAGGTTCATGATGTTGGCCTTGCTGTTCTGTCACTTAAAAAAACCCCTTGATTCAACTGGAATGCATTTTTTCTGTTTACAATCAAAATTAAAATTTTAAAACTTGTTTTTTGTTTTCTAAAAGTTTACATGTGTTCAGTCACTAATATACACTCCTAATTTTTTTGTGGGTAGGGGGGAGGAGAGAATCTAGCCTACTGCAAACTTGCTTTTTTTGTTTCCCAAATCTTCCTTCAGGCTTTAAACTTTTAAATGTTCAGCATTTTGCACCTAACAAATAGCTCAGAGCATGTCAGGGACAGAAGTTAGACAGAATCTTATTCATTATGTGTCAGAATCTTATTCATTCCACTTCAGAATAATAATATCCCAACAAATAGATACTTCTCCAGTGTTATGGTATTGTGATATCTGTTTAAAACAAACAGATAAACAAAAACAAACCAACAGCCAAACAAAACTCACACCCCCTAAAGAAGTTAAATAACAGATAAGTTTGAGTATTCATAATTTTTTTTGTTATTGTTACTCTCTGTCTTCTTGGGTAATGGGTGAAGAAGCTTCCATGGCTGCGTTAAAGGTAAACGTCGGTCACGCGCTAAAGTTTTGAGTGATGGAAAGGTTGATAAGAGGTACCATTAAGTTTATAGAAGAAGCCCATGCCCCAGAAGTATGCACGTACCTGGTTGTATAACCTGTGCTATGACAGAGAGACTGCAGCCGTTTCTTAGTAGGACTTTTAAAGTGAGCCTGAAGGCAACTTGCACATTTTGAGTTAGCTGCAGTAGGAGCAGAGGTAAACATTTTCTCGTTCGCGTGGCTTTTCACAATTATATTGCTTCCCTTTCTCTGTCTTTGCTTTCAAGCAGCACATGGAGAAAAGCATGATGAGGAATATAATTGAGACATAGCTGAACAAACTTTATGCAAGATTCTAGAACCTATTTTCTACCACTATTTAAGTTATAGGAGAACTTTCTCAAGAGCCCAGAGCACTCAAATTTAACTGCTTGTGTATCAGGTAGCATATACTCTTCTAGCAATTATGTAATGCAGAAATATTCATCGGGTTTCTTAGAAGTGTTTTGTCTTTTACCAGTTTATCAGATTAAATCTGCTAGCTTTTTGGAAACTCTTTTATACATAGTAGCATGTTTATAGCTTTCTGTAGGAAGCTTTGCCACCCATGCGTTGTATGCTTGTACTAGAAAATTGATTAGATACTGTTGCTATCCATTTCTGCAAGTTCCGTGGTAAAACCTGCTTTGCTGTACCCTTTAAATTGACACTTCTGCTGTAGTAAAACTTAATACTGCAGAGGCTTTCCCTAGAAAAAAGGCATTACAGTATAGCTTCAAAAATCAGATGAAAAGGATTAGTGTGTCATTTTATAATTTTAAACGACTTCCAGTCTGTATTTGAAAAGTCGTATTGTTTTCTCTTCAGGGGACTGGCAGTGACATCAGCCATTAAATATTCTGTCACAGACTTATTGTTTCCCTATTTTCTGTACTCTTCTGTTTCTCCCCCTCCTCATTTTAGCATATTTCCCTGAATTTCAATGAAGTAGAACATATATGAAGGATGAAGAACATTTCTCCAATTTTGCACATTTTAATGATAAACAAAGATAATAGATTGTGATTTTCATTAAATGAATGTGTGTATAGTAGGGTACAAAGGCTTTTAAATGTCTTGGAATACTTATGTAAAAAACAAAACAAACAAAAAGCCACAAAAAAGTCACAAAAACCTAAACCAATAAAAAGGTCTAGAAGGGATTTATTTATTTTTTTTTTCTTCTGTGTTTCATTTCTACTTCTAAGCATCTGCTTCAGCCCTGAGAAGTGATTCTCTACAAAGTGGTATTCTAGGGTTCTTAGTTCTGTTTCAGACAGAAGCATTTCTGTATCTGCACTGATTGTAACTTCATTCATGTGACACAGTAGGGACTTGCTCAGACGGAGTTCTACATATTTTGTGCAACCTCCAATACAGCTCTTTCAATGTTAGTGTAATTCTGCTCTTGTACAAGCCAGAATTTGACCAATATTGCTGTTGGTTCTAGGTTGCTAGCAGACAGGAAAAGCAGAAGGAGAAGTTTAAGTTAGTAAGCAGAAGTTTGAACAAGTCCTTCAGGAGAAGGCCAATTTATTAAGAAGGGATATTTTGTGTAGGTTTCAGAGAAAATTGTAGTGTACTGGCAACCGTGATCCCTGAATCGCAAACTATAAATATATAGGTATTCCCTAGTTAATTAGCATGATAAAGCATTACTCGTAGATATGATGAAGACATGCTAAACTCTTAAATTACACCAGTAACACTGGATAGTTCAGCAACCACAGTCAGGACAAAGCTACTTTTGGAACTGTTGTGCTTATCTCTCTCCGCCACACTAAAATGTGTACTACCAAAAAAATAATTTTTTTTTTAATTCCCTTTGCACATATCCTTCCAGGCACACTTGGAATTGGATATCAATTCTATGGATGTCCAAACTGAAGAGGATTTTAATTTGCTAAAGATAAGCAATATCAAGAGATATGAAGTTCTCAAGGAGATCCTGATGTCACTTGGCCTGAGTTGTGAATTAAGTGAAATTCCTACGTTAACACCTATATACCTCCTCTCTTCTGATGAGGTAAGGCTTCTGCTTACATTTCAGATGGTTGACATTTACCTTAGAAGACAAATTCAGTGTTCACTTAAATACATCTTGTTTCTTATGTGGTATTTTTGTTTGGAGAGGCTTACATATGTATTACAGGTAAGCAAAAAGTTTCATTTCTGCTCTGTTGCTATTTTGTTACCTGCTAGTAGTAGTTTTGAATTCAAGTGTGAGGAAATTGTACAGCTTATCTTTTCAAATATATTTTCTATATTTCCCTTAAGAACTTTTATGCTTATTTGCATGCTTCTGCAATATTGAAACACAAGGCTGTGGTAAGCTACAGAAAGAACTGATTGAAAAGACAGGATTTGTTTTTATTTTAAAATGAGGTAGAAAGTTCTGTACAGGCTGGCAACAAAAGATCAAACCCATGGTGTGGCAGACCAAAACTGAAAGACCTGAGTGAATAGGGAAGAGTGTGTGATTACACAATGAAGAGCTTTATTCCTGAGGATGTTGTAATGTTTCCTGGAAATAGAATAGCTTCTTGTAATTCAAATAATCAGCTGACTATTCTGAACTCCTCAATTTGAGACATTGCTATGGAGAAATGTGAAGAATATATAAAGCATTAATTTTAACTTTTAAACATGACTTCAAATACATGAGAACCATATTGTATTGATCTGAAGGGGTGAAGCGGTAGGTGATTAAAAAGCAATACAGGCTACTCAGGCTCTTTGAGGTGGTTGTTTCCAACCCATATAGCACTGTCACTACTTGCTTTTAGCACGCTTGTCTGATTCCTGTTCCTTTTCTGTATCATTAGCACAGAAATGAGATGTCTGTCTTCAGGGGAACTCAACTATAGAAACTTGTCCTTGGATGCCTGTTTCCAGCAGTGTCATGTATAACATCCTTTTTTGGCTACAGGATCAATCAGTAAACAAAGTGACATATTACAGCTGAATGTTTTAAAATAACTTGGCTGATATTTTAAATTTAGATTTTACTTTTCAAAACACTGTTTATTAATCTGGAAGGTGGCTGTGGTAAGTATTGCATACCTTATATATTGGGAATATGTGAAACATGACTTCATTGTATGGCAGGCAGGTCAGCAGCAGATCCAGACAAACTGACTAAAATACTCTTAGTAGGTGTATCTGTAAACACCAGTCTGTGTTTGTTTTCTGTGTCTCTGGAGATGCTGCCAAAACTTTCTACTGGTGCATTAAGTAATGCCCTCGTATAGCAGCTTGGATTGGATGTAACAGTTGATCAAAATTGGGCAAAATGCAGAGAGGTGTGGGTTTTTTATTACCCTGGATTAATTGCCCTTTCCTGTGTGCCAGACCCTGCCAGATCCATCTCCACTTTACCGTGGTGAAAAAACTATTGGAAGTCCTTCTGTCCAGCCGTCTGCTTGAAGCAGGGCTGTTACCAACAGGAGGTCAGGTCAGCCACGCCCTTTGGTTGAATCTTGAAAACCGCCAAGGGTGCATGTTACAACCTGTCTGTGCAATCTGTTCCAGTGCTGTTGTACCATTCTAGTGAATCTTTTTCCTGATGCCCAGCCTGAACCTCTCAAGCTGCAGTTTGTGGTTGTTCACGGTTTATTATATTTTCCGGTGCTGCTGAGAAGCATTTGGCTCTGTCATTCTTTTAACTCTCTTAAGTGGTTACAGGCTTTTTTTAAATTACTTCTTAGCCTGTTCTTCACCAAACTGAATGAACCCAGCTTCCTTGTCCTCTTCCTAAGGATGTGTTGTGTACCCCTAACCCCTTTGTGGTTGCTTTTGAAGGAATCCTATCTAGCAATTCATTGCATAAACTGAAGTCTGCTTTCTCAAGACCAAACTCTGCTGCTTCTCTTCTCAGCCTTCCTCCAGATCTTGGATTCTCGTGATTGCTACAGCCAATGCTGCTGGTGGTGACCAAATTTGAAATGAGTTCTTCCCTGTCTGTGAGCAGTAAATACATAAGAATTGATTATCTATTTGTGTGACGGATGTGGAAACAAAACTAAAACCCATTAACCCATTCAACCCTTCTGACTAATGCTAAACGTGCTCTATAAAGAAGACTAGGAGCTTATTGAACTCTTCCTTTTTTTTTCTCTTCCTTCACTCTTTTTTGATGATTGTTTCTTTCCGATGCACTTGCAATTTTCAAACATACTGTGAATAAAAAATTTAGCTAATTTCTGTCCAAACTTGCCATCTAGTGGCATATTATAGGTTGCAGGCCATTTATTAAATAGATTTTTGCAATGTGTACTGTATACTTGAAGTTTATACTAAAATTAGTTTTCTAATGTTGTTATTCCACAGGATTTTTTAAATTATAGTTTTCCTGTGCTTACGTGTGTAGTAACGCTTTCAATGCCTTATGGCTTGGTCATGACATGCTTCCAGAATATTCTGTGAAAGGAAGTTGCAACTTGTGTGTAAAAACTACCGTTAATAATGAAGAGATAGCATATTAAAATAAATAAGGAGTATGTAATAGCTGAGCTTTCTAACGTGTTATTTTTCTCCATATGTCATGTTTTACATAGGTCTTTTTACTTTCCTAGAGAGCAAGGACATAGCAGAAATGTATCTGGCAGGTGAATAATTTGAAGAATTACTTAAACTTGTTTAAGATCAGAATGACTACTGGAAACAGAGATGGAGGAAAACTGTCTTGCAAGCTTTAGTACTCACTAACGTCCTTCTTTTTTGGGGTCACTATTTGTGTGGATAGCTTGTCCGGTGCAGGTCACTGGGGGAGTATTGGATAGTGTATTCTTTCCCTGAGAGTTTATCCAAATAATGCTAATTAACAGCAAGTGGGTTTTGGATGATTTTCTTATGCTTCCTTGTAGTAAGAAATGCCATAACGAGTCAACTGATGATCAGGCAAGCTCAATGTCCTATTAGCAGTTGCCAGTACTAAATATTTAGGCAAAGGTGGAAGAATGGCAAATGCTCTTATCCTTGTTTCTGAGAGTTGGCAGTTCACTTATGATTCCCTCTCACAAACTGGAGGTTGGATCTGTACCATTATGTTTAAAACCCACTGGTAGAACCAACCTGGTCAGATTTTTCTAATTAATTTTAGAAACTACAAGCTCCTTCTGCTTATGTGGAAAAAGAAATAATTGATTTTGTTCTACATTTTCTACTCTGTTAAGAAAAAATGTTGATTTTTTTTTTGTCTGTTTTTAATTCTCTAAATTGTAAGTGCTAGTTTGGTCAGTTTTTTCTTTCTGATCTGTAAGCTTCAATTTACAGTAGAGCTGTACCTTGTTCTATTTGATTTTATTGGTTTCTCTTCCCCACCCCTTTCCTCCTTTATTTCATAACTTTCATCAGTCCTGTTTTCTACTACATTATGGTAGAAAATAAGTTACTTAACTTTATTATATGAATAAATAGCTTCTCGTGTCTTTTCCTCTGTCTACCATTCCTGAATAATTTGTCTTTTTGCATCATTGTTGCGATGCTCTTAATAATCTCATCAAATCTATTATGCTGATTGGTATCAATTTGATTATTAAGACTTTTAGATCTTCCTGTTTACTCTCTGCGCTTTGGAAGGTGCCTTTTGTAATGTAATTTTTAGCTGCTTTCGAGGCTCGGCAATTGGCTTATTCTTTTTCTTTTTTTTTTTCTCATTAGTATTCACATTTTGAAGTTTTGGTTTCCAGTTTATATGGTTATTATTATGTGTCTTAAAATCACAGTTTTACTACATGGATTAAAAAAAGCCAATAAAATATGAGCAGAACTGGCATTAGCTTTCTGCAAATCAGTGTAACTGTAGAATTTGGGGAGACCATTTCTTTAACTCCTTTTAAAAAAAAAAAAAGGCAACTAATTCTGGGGAGAAGAGTTGAATTTTGACTTTGTATCCAGGATTTCATTTATGTTATCTATTACTTTTTTTTAAGTTTATGTATAATAAAAACTGGGGGCTATTTTGATGTATGAAGAAATAAGCAAAGTTATAACTAACACATAATTAAATTTGAAAGTAGTCTCCTTTGAAAAAAGACTTGGAAAGGCAGATGTTAATAATTCATGAGGAGTTCTGAACTTTGTAATGCACTTTTTGCCTTTGGGATGTGAAAAGAAAATTTTAGTTTAGGGTGCAATGTAGGAGACTTGGGAAGAAGTATTTAAACCTTGACAGTAATTAAGTTGAAAACTACACAATTGACTTTATCACTCAAGAAAAATACATTAGGAACAGAATGGTCAAGCTTTTATAAAAGCGATATGTTGAGTGTATATGGTTTAGCCAGACTAGATTTATGCTGCTGATACTGTTCTAAAACAGGTAGAGATTTCCAGCTGTGCTGTATTCAAGTTGTTGTAGGTTGTGCTGAATAGGCACTGAATCTTGTTTACTTTTAGCTGTTGAAAATCTTACTAAACAGTGCAAATTAGATGACATTGTTACCACTGTTGGGATAACAATACTTAGGTTAGTTCTCAGTAGAAAGTTAAAATGTTAGATTGAGATGTCAAACAAGAAAATATGATTTATTAAATTTTTGTGTGTGGTGCAGTTACCTCTGTGACTGATTCTTGTGTCTCGGGGATTTTCAGTTTTACTCTTTTTTTTCTTTTTTTTTTTCTTCTTTCTTCTGCGTTTCTTTTGTTCACCTAGCTTTTTCTTAAAATGTTGACAGGCTCTACCAGTCTGAAATTGAAATTCTGATAATGTTATGGTTTCAAATTCAAATGAAAGCTCTAATATCTGTATAATGGATGATAATGTCCATCTGTTAGGAGATCTAGATCTTACTATGTAGAATTATGCTAGTCAATCCTCAGCTAGTGCTTGCTGCTGTTGGTGTTGAATGATTGCTATGACACTGTGCACTTTTCATTCCTGATCTCCTTTCTTGTAAACAGAGTATAAGGTAGGGGGCCTGGAAAGTAACGGCACTTGAGGCAACTCTTTCATCATGAGACTTTTTACAGTAAGGCTTGCAAGTATGGTTTGCTTCAGATACACACATATGGACATTTTAAAATTCAGTTAACCGGGAACGTATTATGTTGATACAGTGCTACAATGACAATGAAGGCAGTGTTTGAATCAAGAGCAATACAGTATGAAAGTCAGGTTACTTGCTGGTTAAAAGTTTGGTTAAATCTGCACAACTTGTTGGTGTTAAATGTAATTTTAGAGACAAGTATTGATACTGAAATGCAGTACCTTTTTCTTTTCCTCTTTCCTTGATCTGCTGTAAAGCAGCTAAGCAAATTGTAGACTTGTATGTTGCTGTAAAAAGAAAATTCTGTGTCACTGCGGTGCAGGGTGAAGTCAAAATGTTGAAACAAATGGTGATCACTGTAAGCCTGTTGTCTGGCACCCATATGTCCAGTGGCAGCTTCAAGCATAGAGATCTGATTTTTTCTGCAGCTTTGCCTTTAAATGCTCAAATATTAACTCTTTTGCATTGTCATCTTAAAGGATAACTTTTCAGACAAAAAGGCTAGGACTGTATTTTATTGCCATACGTTTCAGCATAACATCTTCTAGGTTTCAAAACAAGAATTCACTCCTTGAAGAATGAGAGAGATTTGTCAGAATAGTGATTATTTCCGTTAGGAAGTATGTTACATCCACAGATTTGCTGATCTGAAGCCTCTTAAACTTCACTACTAACTCCTCAGGCTGTGTTAGGCTGAGTCACTTTTTTCAATATCTTCCAAATGGATGGTGCCCAAATGATGAAATATAATCAGTCTTCATTACTCCAGCTCAGCTAGTAACCATCTTCTAAACAGTGTGTTCTTCCAGAGTAATAAACAGCCAATACAAACATATTGGCTGAAGGTTGAAGTTGGGGGTTTTAGCTCTTGTTTATTGGAAGCAGAAAGAATAATTAAAAAGTATGATTGAACATACCTCTTGAATTCCAAACTTTCCTTTAAAGGTCTCTTTGAGATACAGAATAGTGTGCTCACAAGGGTAATGCAGTGCGAAGACAACTTTGTGTATTTGAATAACTCAGTACATTGCAGCACAATCAGAATTCAGTCGGACTAAGTTTACATGTCTGGAGCTGCAGTGTTGATTCTGTGATGGCATCAGCTGGTTTTAAATTCCTGGTCCATTATGTCAGCAAAGAGAGTATGAAGTTACTTTGTTCTGATTAAATCTTTCTTTGAGGATGGGAAACTCTCAGCTAACGCTATATAGAACCTATATTTCAGGGTACATTTTGAGACAATTGTTTCTGAAATATTTCCATGCATTTTAATGTGTATTGTAGAACTTGAGAATCAACTGTGAAATTTCAGAGTTTTTGTAAAAATTCCCAGTGCTAAAATCAGGTGTAGTTATACTGAAACTCCAAAACTTTATTTTTGTTGCTATGCAAGTTTTCATGCTTAAAAGTGAACCAAAAATGTACAGTGTAAAAAATAGGACACTTGTTTTATTTTCTCCTACCATACACAAAGCATAAGCAGTGTCCCTGCTTTTTTAGCCAGTAGGACAAAAAGCGAGACCCCTTTGGAAGTATTTATTCCAGAAAGGAAATTTTCTGTAGCTCTGAAGTAACCCGAGAGCTGAGAAAAATGTTGAATGAAAAGCACACTCTGTGAGTGATCTGAAAGGATCCTGTTGATCACTGATAAATAATTTGTCTAACATTTTTTTTACTTTTGTTAATGTATTGTATGTATTATTTCAAAAGGACAGTGCATCGTTGCCAGAAATCTCTGTACTTGAAAGCTTTTCCAGTTTGTCTCTTGGCTAGGAATGAAAATGTCTTTTATGGCAAAGTTGCTTCAGGAAAAAAAAAGTAGATACAGCAATGTAAATGCATCTGTACCAGTAAAAATGTGTATTTGCTGGAACAGCTTATTCTTTTTGGGAAATGGATTTAATGTATGCCATGTGTGGAACTTTTTGCCGTTAAAATCTGTGTTTCTACTAGTCTGGTTAGGCAATGCAGTGCATTTGGCAAACCATTTGCATTCTGACAGGTAGTATGCTTTTTCTCTTCATTGGCTTTCTGAAGAATTTATCTGTGAAACAACCCAAGGACTGATAACAAAGTACTATAAATTAAAAGTATTTCTAATTTAACTCCATGTGGGTTTTTTTTCCATAATAAATTCAAAGTTATTTGTTGGCTTGCAAGGCTTTGAGTTGCACGTGCAGGGGCGGGGGTGTGTGTGTGTGTGTGTGTGCGCGCGTTTTTTTCTTTTGTTTCGTATTCTTCTCTTTCCCCTCCTCAAATCACCTCAAATTAACTTCTGATTCTTTATAACAAAACTTTCAAACCCAGAGCGGTCACACCGATTGCAAACCAAAACTATTTCAGTGTTATCATTCATTGAAAAGCTCTCTGTATCAATGTCTGCATTCTGATTATAGTCCCTACTGTTTGCTGGTGTTTAAGTGTGTGGTTCTGAAAGGAATGGCCCTCTGAGGGGGGATGGTTATTGACAGTCAGTAGCTGGGGGTGTTTTTTGTTTGTTTTTGTTTTTTTTTTTCCTCCATCGGCACTCAAGATAATGAAGGTACATAGGGACTGTCTTCTGCGTTGACACTTCAGAACTCTCTTGGTCAGAGGAAAGCAGAAAGCTGTTCTTCTGAGAGCTAATACCACCCTGACTGAGGTCTGAGCCCCTGCAGATTCCTGGTTTATGCCTGCTTTCAGAGATGAGAAGCTTGCCAGCTAAATCCCATGCTGGGGATTCAGCATGGAAAAAGGCCAGTGTTTAGGCTGCATAGGGCTTTTTGGGTGCCAGCTCCATGAGCACTGGGCATGAGAAGAGAGACCTCAATAGCATGGCAGAATCAATTGTAGAGGTTTTAAGCTAATGTGTTTTACTTCATGCTTGTGAACGGCGAAGAGAATGATTATGTTCAGTTACTGTGGCTTACCAAGCACAGGGTAATTTAATAGAGTAATTGAGAGAAGGGATGCTTCTCTCTTTTCTGTCCTTACCCTTTCTAGCATAGAGAGGAAGGATGAACTATGGGATTTGAAGGAAAGTGCAGCATGAGTGAGGATGGGTAGAAAGAGGAAGAGAAGAAAATCTGCAGATGGAAACCAAGATACTGGTTCTTATTTCTCAGTGATATTTCCTCTTGCACCTCAGTTCTGTAAAACTTGTCATACAGTCATGTAGTAGACAGAGGTGGGATAAGTATATTTTAGTGCATCTGTCTTCATTCTCCTCAATCTTCTATTATTCTGCATACCTTTATTAGTGTAGCTGCCCAATAGATCTGCCAGTTCTTCAGTAAAACTTTTGGGTTCCAACTATTTGGTAGAGGTAAAAGCTTAAAATAAGCTGAGTTTCTATAGCAAACTTTATAACATACAGTCCAGGGCAGGATGCTTTTCAAAGCTAGTTATATGTCAAGGCAGCCTGTCAGTCTTGCCTGGCAATAAAGAGGTGGTAGTGGGACTGCCAGTCAGCCTGAACACTACTCTTGACAGAAATGCCCACCCTCTTCTGCTCCCCACCCAGCTGTCAGGGCAAGAGGTAGTAAAGAGGCAGGAACTTGCGAAGGACTGAATGTGTCACTGTGAAAGGAGGAATGTGGTGTCACAGGGAAGTGACGTAAGGGAGCTTGGAGATACAAGGTAGATGTGGTAGAGTGATACCAGTTCTATGTATAGCTGCTACAGGTGATTTTTATGGGGAGCTGCAATGATATGAATAGTAACAGATAACTGTAGGTTTACTGCCTGACACCTATGTTCTTCCCTGTAGCTGAAAGGGGTGATAAGAGTATGACAAGGGAAGCAGCACACTGCTCTCACAGAAAGAACATCAATGTGATATTGAATGGGCTCCTTCCTCTCATAACACCTCCCTAACCCCAGATAAGGGAGAGGGCCAGGGAAGGGCAGCGCTTTCTGAATTTTCAGGGCTCTGCTGTTGACTGGAGCCTTGCTGGTCTCACTGCCTGGAAACAGGAGCAGTCCTACCTCTCCAGAGGCTGAAAGGAGTATCTTTTCTTGGCTCTCTTCAGATATAAAGAACTTGCTTGGATCAGTGAGGGTCATTAAATTGACATCTTGCCTTGAAAAATTGTTTTGTTCTTAAAAAAAGCCCCTTTTGCCTATGCTGCTGAGAAGCATTTAGCTGGCCCTGTTGAAAAAGGAGAGAGAGGGAAGAGGTGGTGTGGGAGATGCTGGAAATAGTAATAGTAACTATGTAGAAGGCCTGGAGAAAAAGACGATGAGGGCTATTGCACTTAAACTATGAGACACAGTTACAAGAAACTAGACGTTCCTGGCTTTCTGCTCAGAGGCTGCATTTTTTAACCAATGTTATAGTGCAAAATGACTGTGAAACTATAAATGTTTTTTTTACTAACTTTTGAGACAAAATTAAAGTGTTCAATAGAGATTGCTTTTCCTGAGTGCTAACTCAGTAGTCCAGGCTCAGGATCTGACTGACAGGTGAGCTTTGCTCTCGCTGGCTCCTGTAAGTATCAGAAGGCTAAATTATTTCTTAATTTGTTCACTCGTGAAAGTTTCTTCAGACTTCTCCCTCGAGCTGTTTGTTGAAGAAAGGCTGGCACTTTGCAGATGTTTTCAGTGCATTCACCAGCACTGTGAGACTCCAGTATTGATCAGCATACCTGCTCAGCTGAGGTATATTAGTCTTGGCATTATATTAAAATCACCGGGAATCTCTATTAAAAATCTCTCTTAAAAGCTAGATGCAATTGTGGCTTTTTTTATAGCTCCTTTGGTGAGGGAAGGTGTCTTACCACTAGGGGTCACTTATGAGCTGGATTTAGAGAACACGCAGTAAAGTGAAAAATAAGTGATGGAAAACATTTTATGCATAGGGTGTTGTATATAACTTTGCATTGAAATATATTTGCCTGTTTGCAGCGGCTGCCTTGTATAACGTTTCCTCAATTTTAAAACTGCATTTTAAATTCCACAGGAATTGATGGTATGTAGTGTCAAAATACAGTAAAACATTTTCAATTAAGAAATCTTGATGGGAGATGAAGGGGACTCCAAATATGGAGCCAAGTAATTCCAGGTGCTTGCTAAAGCTACCTTGTGCTTCTATGTTGTTTATCTTCAGGGAATATTTACCATGTATTTGGGGGATGGGGAAAGAGAAATCTGGCAAACATTCCTTTTATTTTATGCTTCTCTAGTTAAAAACGTGTTTTCCTTCTGGCGTGATAGCAGCAAGTGTGCTGTTTATGTTAAACAACAATGAATCACGTTTGTAGGCACATAATAATGAATAGCATACTTATGTTGCATTATGGTTTGTAAACAACTTTTTGACTATGTATTGATTCAATAAATATTTTTGACTATCATTTGGAAAATGCAAGAAGCTTTGAGGAACAAAAGAAAATATCTTGTTTATAGCAATCCCCATAAAAAGGGTCTTTATGCTGCTGTGAGAACTAAAAGTTAGTGCCTTTGGTACTGAGTAGCATTTAATCTTATTGTAGAGCTAGCTCTGATATGAAGTTATTATGTGCTGGCAACTGACCAAAGTGGAACTCATTCAAGTGTATTCTATCATGTTTCAAGGCTTGCTTCAAGTCAGTGTGCATGATACTTCGCAACCACTTTCTTCAGTAGGCATGTTCTTTCTGTACTGCAGAGAATGGATAATTTTATTATCCTTTCAGAATAGCTTATATAATATATATTTAAAACATTTGTGAGCTTGATGTTCATGTCTTCTGTTAACTTTTCACTCCTTAAATGATAGAGAATAGCATTAGGGTTGAGTACCCTTTCTTGAGTATAGGTCACTTGGCATAAAGCACTGCTAGCCAACGTGCGAGGCTGAGTTTTCTTAGTTTCAGTTTTTCTTGCAGTTTGTAATAGGAATCTAAATTGAAAAAGAAAAGTCCGCAGTGGCAGACTAATCCAAATTCGTGTTGGCTCTGTGTCTAACACAGGCACACATTCTATCTTAATGTGAAGGCTGTAATTAAAGCAACTGGTCTTGGATTTTGTTTTAGCACTCAAAAGTTGTAACTGATAAACCTTTTGGAGTCAGGGTTCAGGGTACTGCCTTTGAGCAGATGGGTGATTTTAGATAGCAAAAATCCATAACTTGTGACAAACACTGTGGAGATCCGTGGCAATTTGGCATCCATTTGTTTAGTATGACCTCAGTGGTAAAGATCTGACAAAAGTGGAGTATTTCCAAACATAAAAAAGTTGAGATTCTCTGTCTGTCAGTGGGGCCTGTAGCTAATTTATGTAAGTGAGACTGGGAAAATGAGAACAGGCTTGGCATCAGCTGAAGTCCTGTGAGATGCTATCATGTTACCATTGCTCAGAAATGACGATACATTTCCACAACGAGAAATCATTGTAATGGTGATCTAACAATTTAATTAGTGCTTCTTTTGTATCTTTACTTTTAAACAAATTATGGCTAGATGAGATAAGATTATAAATTTTAATTAAAGGGAAAAGTTGAATAAAAATATATAAACCGAGAGGAAATAGAAGTGTCTCCTTATATTACTCTTCAAAAAAGATAACACCACAAACTTTACCTGTTTTCAAAACAGTGCATTTACCACATTGAGTCCTTATGAATATATTTCTTTGACTCTTAACAATTCTTTGACAATTCACTTACACAATAATGTTATCAGAAAAAAAATGTCCACAACACAAAGCTTATTATTTAAGCTTATCAAGCTGAATTTATTCTGGAAAATAAAGATGGGAGTTTATTAGAGTTATCATTGATTTAAAAGACATTCCAGTATTCTCAGAATTTGTCATCAAAAAAGATGAAGACTGAAGAAAAAACCAAACCAAAACAAAAACCACAAACATTTTCAAGTATGACTTGTGTTAGTAGTTGATAGGGAACGGTCTGACTTACAGATTCCGTTTTATTTATCATTTGACAGTTCATTTTAAGAAATGATTTGGGGTTTTTGACATGTTGAGGAAATCCTGAAATTCCAGGTGCAGTGAGAATGGAATTTGACATGTGACTATCTGGCTGACATTATGCAGTTCTTGTAGTGAAAAGCTGATTAAAGAACAGCTGTTAGCTTAAATCAGAGTTTGCTGTAGTTTCTACTACAACTTTTATGTGAAAACTTTTTTTATTTGAGTTTTAGTCAGTCTTCACAACAAGTGGAATGTGTTCCAGTTTAGTAAATCACTGTACTTGGCAATTGTAGTGGTGACATTAATTGCAAAGGATTTACATGAATATTGAAGCAAGGTTTTCTCAGAAGAAAAAAAAAATCAGAATAAATCTTGTTCTGTCCGTTTTCATGGTACATGTATTTTTCTTCTGCCAGTAAAAGTATCCTCTGTAAAAGTGCTGTGTAGCCAAGTCCATCAGGGCAACCTGTATTCTTACAGTTACATTACACAGAGCTGTGCTTCACAGGGTTATATGATTTAATTTTAAGAGTTTCACCTGGTCACCGTTTTATCTGTGCCAGCATTTCCTTGAGCAAATACTAGAGGATCTGTAACTGGTAAAGTTCTGTACTAGTACAATAATCTGTTCCATAGTAGACAAGTATGGCACTATGTCTGTATGTAATTAAATATATATATATATATGTACACACTTTTGTAAGTGTGTGTGTTAATATGTGTATTTTTAAAAAGTCTGAATGTAATCTTATTGTATTAGCCCTATTGGCAACCTCAAGTTTCAGAAATTAAATCGTCTTCTTTCTTTACCCCTTCCTTAATAAATGCATGATACACTAGAAATTACAAAAGTGACACAGTCCCAGAGAAGACAACTGGCCCTAGAGAAGAACTCCAGCCCTGAGAAAAGTTGAGATTGAGTTACTCATCTAGTGTGTAAATTGAAGCATGCTCCTTGACTGATGAGGGTAAGAACTTTTTTGAGGGAGAAAAACCTCAGGAGGAAGAGCTAGTGGATCTAGTTTGATACCAGATGAAAGAGAAGACGGACACTGTGTGGGAGGAGGAGAGAGGGGAATGGGGTAACAGCTGAAGACACAGAGGTAAGGAGCAAGACTTGACCATATAGAAACCAACTTGTATTACTGCATTTTCTAGCATTCCCTACATCTGCAAGTTATTATGATGCATATCTAAAAATTTTGGCTATAAAATCTGTGCTACTTCGGACTGATCATTTCACTAAGATGTAACATTTGATTTTTACAGCTTGCTTTATTGAGAATCACTTTACTTATCTAGTGTGTATTGTTTCTCAAGTGTGTACTAAATTGTACTGTTGAACTTGTTTTAGAAATATTTTAAGTACTTCAGAAAACATTTCAAAATATCCTTCTTAATTTATAAAAACTGAATAAATGTGTAAATAAAATAATGGTTAAAGCCGAACGTTAGCAGGATTGAGGAGACTAGTGCGGTCTGTCCCTACTTGTTTTAGAATCCCTGCTGCAGTTTAAGTGTAGTAGTGCCATAATAAATGTACAATTTTTTTACATGGTGACAACTAGGATTTGAAGACAGAACAATAAATTATTTAATAACTTAAGTCTTTAGAAGTGGATACACAGACTGCTGAGTCTCAAAACATTCTTCAGACGAACAACCTGCATCTAGATTTTTGTTCAGCTCCTTCCCCTTCAATATAGACTTACTAGAAAGTGAATACCATGTTTTAACAACTTCAGAGAGAGAATCTAAATAAAGATAAAGCAATTCTTATTTGCTAAGATACAAATGTGAAGGGAAATTATGGATACAGTGTGTATTATCGAATAGTATGCAAATGTTTCCTTTTTTCTATTTGTCTTGTCTCTTTGATGTTACACTTGCAACAAAGTAATTCGCCATTTTTTTGTAACTTACCTTTCAAGTGATGAAGTAGGTCATAAATCCAGTAGAAAAAGTTACATTGTTCTCATTATAAAAATTGTTTGAAAGGAAAAGCAATATTCAGTTGGAGAAAGCGTATCACCATCTGTGCTTTAAAAAGCTCTGTCTGGATGGTCTCTATCTGTTGTGTAAAGTCAACTTTTAGGAATGGAGAAACATCTTAAGATCCTCTGAATTTTAAGATGGAGAGAACTATTTTGTGGGATCATGTCCCAGCATATCCATGTAGTCAAAAATCAATGAAAATTTAATTCCGGGAAATATTCCTGAATTTCTTTTGCAAGGTAAGGAAAAATAGTTGTTCTTTTTGCGTAATTCTCAAGATTTAAGCTAAAAAAATACATATGGCATGTTTTGACTTTAGAACTCATTACACAAAATAAGCAATTATCCATGCATTTTTGTGGTCTGGAAGATACACTTTTTTTCTTTCCAAAATGGAATTGTTGGTATTATGATTAGTTCGTGTACCACAGCTACTTGACAGGAAGAGCAGCTGCAGAGATAAAAGTTGTTTAATTAGTTTGCAATTTTTTGACTGTGTTTTATGTGTTGGTATATTAGTACAATATATTAGCCGATGGAAAAGAAAATACAGTAGCTGAAAGCAAATGCTTATTCTTATTTTTTGCTTCCTATAGAGAGAGGGGCACTTTCCCAAAGTTACCATAAGCAGTATGAGCTGCAAATGGCCATAAATATTTGAGCTGCTTGTTTGAATTCCTGAGGTTTTGTTAGAAATACCTGAAATCACTTAAAGTTGTGCTATTTAGAATACTTCTGTCATTATTTTAAATGAGAACAGTTGATATCAGGAATGTTTTGAACGGAGTTCAAAAGAGTACTTGTCTTTCGTGGGAGAATATTTTGTTGGAGCTGTGAGGCATATGCTCTTATGATGTAGGTCCTTATGATGTACGATCCTTATGATGTAGATTGCTAGAAGAGGAGACATGCTTGCTGTATTCTTCACTCGTGCATCTGCTGCTGGCTACTGTTGGAGAGAAGGTACAGATTTAAAGGGGCATATTATATTGATATCGTTGCTGCTTTGTCCTCGTATTCTTATCATTTGAGCAGCAGCAGCTTTTGACAGGAGCTGCCCCTTTCTGCTAAGCGTTAGTTATTTTGTCATTTGAAAGAGAAGTTCATCAGCTCTTGCAATTATAGGAAGATTTTCCTTCTGCCTAGTTTAGCCATAGGCAACATCTAGGTAGCAAATGTTTAATTTGCTGTTTCAGTCAAATGGTATGTACGAATAGCTAGCAATGATAAGGATATCATTTTGTTATCTCTGCAGCAAGCATTTCGTTTTGGAGGTTGGATTGGACTTCGGTCTTCTCTAAATATTTTCAAGCTCTTTTCAGTCCTACCTGATCCATTCTGTCTAATGATGGTCTCCAATTAGCAGTCTGGGAATTTCAAATTAGACATTTTTGAACTGCAGTAAACCTTACTACAGTTATTGCTATCCTTATTGCTCCATACAAAACAACTTCTCCATCTATTCAAGGATGTCTCTTGCTCTTAGCAGCATATGATAATTTGCTGGTAGAATGTTACTTCCACAGCCACTGTCATGTTCCTGATTTTATGTAATAATACTAGCTTGACAAACTGAAAGTACACATCAAACTTTAAACTCAAAATTAAATGATAATAGCTTTGCTCTCAGTGTCCTGCTTCCCCGGCTATTATGCTCAAGAAACAGAGACCCAAATTGTCTCTATTTCACCAAGGATAAATTAATCACTAGGTGTCACAGACTGAGTATACCAACTTTATCTGTAGCCTGAGTTCATTAGTTTGTGTGGAACTATTCTGGAAATACATTTTAAACTCTTTTATCACATTTTAGTACTGAATCCCTGAAACTTTTTCCCTCAAGACAATTTGTGTTTACAAGTTAGCCCTCTGGTTTGGGAGTATTAATTAAGGGCCTTCAACAAAGGTGATTCATATTTGATCAGTTAAAAGTTCATCTTTGGAGTGGATATGTGCAGAGCTCTTTTTCAATCTTTCACTGCTTTTGCTTCATTCTGGCCAGGTTCTTGAATTCAGACGTGTAGTCTGGGTAGAATGTTGTACTCTTAGTCTTCATTTCGATTGCCCAGACCTTGGCTATTTTTTTTCTTGTAGTATTACAACAGGGTTCAAAAGTTCCACTTCTACCACTTTCTATGGTCAGTCAGAAGCTAGGTCAGTCAGAAGCTAGGCACAATAAAGCCATATGCCTTAGCAGCCGGAATCCTCTTTCACTCACTGGTTGCTGAGCTGAAATGGAAAATTACATTAAGTTCTACTGTTACTCCACTTAAAAACTTTTGTACTTTGTCAGAAGTTTAAGGCTTGCATTGCAGTTACAGCCTTTGCAATAGACTACATTTGTGCCCATATACAGCAAGCATTTACTGTTTACATAGCTCCCAACAAGTATTTCCATAAAGTGGTATTTTGTTGTCCCCTCCAGACTGCTACCCCCCAAGACATTTCCTTATCTGGGTTAATACTACACTTTAATGGGAAAAGTCTAAAAAATGAAACCATCTTCTTTTTCAGGTGTGGTATTCTGTTGAGTCTTAAAATAATGCAAGAGCATGTTTCTGAGCATTGTGGTTAGATTTTATTAAATGAGGTGTGTTTGGGCTGCATTCTACTGGAAGTGTTACCATTTGCATTGACGAATATTGCAAAATTTTGTTTGACAGATTGGGTCTTCCCTCAACTCTTTTAACAGTAATAGAGCATAAATATTCCTAAGCACAGAAACAGGTGGTTGTCGTCAGAGGCAAGAGGAATCCAAAGTCCTTCAGAATACAGAATGTGCTGTTGTCAAAAGTGCTCCTGACTGACTGTATTTGCTTCTGTTGACCACTTATTGTACACTGACTCCCTCTCAAGTCTCTTCTTGTTTGCTTCTTTGAGTGCCTTGTTTCCCAAAGTCACTCCTAAAACTCTAAATGTCAGTCATGAGTTTCAACTTCTGCTGCGTTGTCTGCAATACTGTAAGTTCTGTATGCCAAGCGTGGTCTTTTGGAGTAGAAGCTAGTGGTGTATATGACTTGACTAAAGTGAACTCAGCCCTGGAGTAGCTAAAGGGTTTGTCTAGATAAATGTTTGACCTCGTCCCTGTGAGAGTTCAGTATGTTGTATGCTCAACTTTAAAGGACAAATCAAATTTGTGGAGTTTTTTCCCATTTATCCTTGACAATTGCAGAAATGCTTTCAGCTGGCTGCTCTCTAAGGAGATTGGCTCTGAAGTTAGTTCTTGAAGCTGCCTGTGTATCAGGAGCCTTACAGCTATGGGTATGATTTGTTTACTATCTTCTTGTTTTTCCTCTGAGGAAAAATTTTTACCCCTCTTGTTCTGAACAAGGTTTCAATCCCAGCAGAAGACAGCGAGTGTTAAATCTGAAAGGGCTGAAAAAGGGAGAGAAGAATTACAATGCAGTAGAAAACATGCAGCTAGGATGAATGAAATGTAGTTTGTATGATTCACTCTTACAACCTAGCATCATAGTACATGGGTGTGAATACTGTGTTTTCCCCCATGTTTTGTAAGAAAAATTTATTAATTTGTGATAAACTGAATATTATTGTGGCTTCCTTCAGAGTTCTCAATTTGATACCTATATTTTACATTGCTGTATATGAATATGACATATTTTTGAAGCAAAAAGCTTATTCTTGCTTCAAAAGCAAGGCTTTGCTTTTGAAGCCTTTTATTTAGGCTCTGCTAAATAAAAAGCATTTTTAAACTTTTTTTTTTTAAATAATCACATACTGTCATGCTTATGTTTTTTTTAGGATCCTTGATTCACAAGGAGAACTTAGTTACAATGAAAGTTAGTAGTTGTTATCTTAATACCATTTTTTATCTTGGAATAGGTATACTAGAAATAGCATACCAAGCATGTTCTTGCCATTATAACATATAATTTCCAATAAATTCTTCTTTTCTAAGATGTTTCTTTTAGTATCTTTTTTTTTCATTTATAAATTGTTACGTCAACCTGAATATATTTTAGAAATGATTATAAAATATATGATACATTTTGAACATTAGCTGTGCAACTTCAGGGATGTAAGTTTATTGTAATCTCTGAGTTGTGGTACATGTTAAAATGTGTTGTGGTTCCATGCAAATATTTCACGGACATTTCTTTAGCTCAAAAAACCCTACATTGTGACAGAATTGGGAGCTCTTGCTCAGAAGAGGCAAAAATTAGGTTACAGCTGAAATCTCATCATTCAAGTTTAATTCATGTTTGCAGTGCTAACAGGAGAATCTTTGGCTCCTGTTCTACTATTTCATATTCATGAACACTAAATTCACTCACATTTTGTGTATATAAACCTGTTGAAAGGCAAAACAAACCTGATGGAAAACCGTAGACTAAGAACTGTGTATTATCAGTGTTAAGAAAAAATATTTTCTTAGGTTTTATTTATTTAACTCATTCTACTAATAATTCCAAGATTTTCAACAAACAATTTTATCCTCAGTTTAAAAAAAAATAAAGTTTTGGTACCAAATAAAAATACTATTATGTTATAGCTGTTTAACAGAGCCAGTTTTACCAGCTGAATATATTGCATCTAATTTATTGCCCTATTAGCTGAGAACAAAATTCTTCTGTATTTTTTTTCCTAGTCAATACAGAATACTTTTCAGAGTAATTTAAAATAAATGTGTACAGCATTTAGAGCTAGATTTATATCTTAACTTATTCTTCTAAACATGACTTTGATTATTTTTGTTTTTAAACCCACTTTAATATGCATAACGTTCAGATTTTAGTGCAAAAGTGGAATGTCTTTTCCCTTCTCCCTAGTTTCTCTGTACTTATTTTTAGCACAGTTGCACATATGCTCAATTTACTGTACACTTTTCTTCAAAAAAATAACAACAGCTTTGTTACGAAGTAGGTGTCATGAAGGATTAAATGGTCAAACTGTAATCTATCACACCTTTTTCTGCTAGGATAAATCAACACCTACTAGTCCTCTGATTTATCAGCCCTTTCATTGCAACGCTCATTTTTGTGAAGTGTTACGTAGTGATATTATGTCAAAAGTAGACCTTGTTCTTGTTGATCCTTTACCGTCAAAGTCAGCTTTATAGTTTGTTGCAGCAAACATACCCCAATTACTGTGCTATGTTAGAATACCCGTTTACCTTGCATAGGTGGTCATATACTGTTTAATTTCTGAGATTAAGAGCTACAAACCACTAAATGAGATTTTGTCCTGTAGTTTTTAGTATACTTTGTTTAAACTAAAACTTTATTACGGATGTTACTAAATTATGCTTAATGAGGGGGTTTTGGTGCATACTTCTTTCTTCCTTTTTGTGTGTGTGTTCCCATGCTTAACTGTAGTTATATGGTAACACGCGATTACAATTTTTTAAAGTACGCTTGGCTTAAAAGCTGGTTGAATTCGACCCTTTAGTGATTCTTGACAGAGCTGGGAATTCTGGAAGAGGTTTTGACATCTGAATATGGGCTGTTGCATTCAAAAGTTTTGAATGCAAATAAGGTTTGATTCTGACTTGGCAAATGCTTGCGAAAGATTTAATACACTTGCGTTTAGTATGTCATATTGCTCTGCTACCTGCATCGTAAAACCTGCAATTTATTTTTTTTTTTGGCGAAACTGATACTGAACCTAAACTTTTTTTTTCAACTTGTGTAAACATGTTGATGACGCATTCATAATGTATTAGAGGAGTACTCATTTTGTTGTAGTTATATGTGAATATGGTGCTAACTTAGTGTTAATAAATGTTAATGAAATATTTTAGAATGTTTTTAATACAACTCTATTATTATTATTTTTACCATAAAACACAGATTGAATTTTAAGTTACTTCTGTTTTTATTAGAAACCTTGCACAGGTCTCAAAATCAGCACAAGCCACAGTAAATTAGTGCAACATTCCAAAATACTGCTTCATCAAATTAAGGAGTTTTTCTTTAAGTAGACTTTTGGCCTTTCAGAATGGAGTATGGTTCTGTTTCATATGTAATGTGCTTTTTTCATATGCATGGATGTCTTCAGGGTTTTTTTTAAAGATACGCTTTTGGTTCTGGATGATGTTTAGCCTTTGACCCAGCCACTTTCTTACAATAAACAGTTTGTTGATGAGAGCAGCTGCTGGGAAGATTGCTTCCAGACTGTTCTGTTGCAGCTAAGTAAGAAAAGCAAAAGCCAGGATGCACCTTACAGTGTTGCTCTGCTCTCCTCCCTCTTCCTCCGCTCAACTCTGGTTTGTGTTGAGGACCCAGCGCAGTGGGGCCTTCTGTAGCCAGCCTTGTCCTGCGGCTGCAAAAGCTGTTACATAGTCAGGGACTGTAAATGGTAGTACTTTATCAAAACTGAGAAATCAAAACAAATGTGTTCTGCTTAGAGCAGTACGCATTCACTCCTTTTTTTTTTTTAATTGTTCCATCCTTTAAAGAATTTTTGATACGTTTTTTGCATATAACAATAAAGAAAAAATGTGATTGCCTCATTTCCTGTATATTGTTTGCATGTGCCTTCTACCAACCTAATACCAAAGCGTAACACTGTGCTAAAAACAGAGAGAGCCCGATACAAAAATCTTGACATGAAGACCATTTTTCCTTTTCATTGGCAGTTGATTACATTTTATTTTTAACCTTATTGACAGCATTCTTTTCTCTACAGAAGGTAACATCTGATATATTTTTCATTAGTCAGTGAATTCTGACCTGGGCCCTGCAGCCTGTTTTCAGAATGGACTGCTGCACATTGGATAAATTAATTTTCTGCCCACATACGGTGCTTTTTAAAGCTAAATTTAATTTTGGATTCAAATTTAGGCACAGATTTATGAGCAGTTGCTGGACATGTAGACTGGGAATGGGTTGAAATCTAAGATGCTTCGTGTTCAAAGAAATGTAACTCCAATAAAAAGGATAAGGATACCTTGCAACACTTTGTTAAAAGTCTTTCCCTTTTATGGACTAGATATTCCACACATCAGTTGGCTGAATGGACGCACTTCTATATATGACAGTTTCTACTCTGCTTACTGCGGGGACGATGCACTGTGTTAACTGTTGATGTAATGTAATACTTGTTTTTAAGAACATGCTGAAGTGCGGAGACAAAAATAAGGAACTTGGTCTCTGCAATGATCTTTTAGAATTTATTAGCTTTTTCTGCCTCTCTTGAGAAAGTGTACCGCGGACTAAAGTAACTACCCAAACCACTAGAGACTCCTAAAAATCCAGTTGGATGTGAATTAAAAAAAGCTACCAAACCCTGCCATCTTTCTGAATGCCCTTCCATATTTTATGCGGTCAGCTCATGTTTTTCACCGTATCTAGGTTTAGGAAATATCAAAAGATTATTAATAAACTGAAACAGATTTCCTAGTTATGTAGTATCCTGAGAATGCATAGCAAATATCAGCCAAGTAACTACAGAAGTTCATGAGAACATGAAATGGGAATGTACCTCGGTTGTACTACAATAAAATCTTTATGAAGTTCTTTGGGGGATGGGGAAAGGAGGGAGTGGAGCACTGGGATTTCTCTCCTTCCTAAGATTTTTATACTAGGAACTAAAACAGAGAATCAGGAAAATAATGGCCCTCTGCATGCTGAATAGAGTCAGATAGATGTACAGATTATCCCCTGACTTAACCTAGAGGAGTGACCTCAGCTAAAATATGTCTTCCTATTAATAAAATATGCAAAACAAATGAAAATATAGTAAGTAATCTGAAGATAGATTAAAATCAGCCAGTGGGGCCATGGAGGGAAGCTATCTAGCTTGCTCAGTTTTTACCTGTTTCCTTGAACAAGGACTGAACTTTGACATTAATTATAAGCAGGTAATATTAAAAGTTCAATATATATTCTTTCTGAAAATGAATTCAAGTACTTCATATATTTCAAATCAGATTTTGAATGTGTTGTAAATAGCCTTTGTGTGTTACAGTTCTGTTTATTTTTGTGTGTTTCAGTTGTTAGAAAATCCATCTTCAAGCTTAAGCTTAAGTCTGTAAGGGCAACTATTCAGGACTCCAGGCGTTGTTGTGTGGTTTGGTAATTTTTTTACATATAAATGACATCTGAACAGTATTGAAATAATGATTATGACTATCTAATGAAATCTCTTAACCTGGTTGTCTGGTTAGAGACACTGGCTTTGACACACTAACACAAGTAATACATCTGCTATCTACAGCTTTCCTAACTCCTGCTGAACTAGTAGAAGATGGCCACTACACCTTAATTGCCAGTATTGTTTTCCTTGGAAGGGAAGAGCAGCCTCCATTCCATCTCTGTGAGTGTTTCTATGGAAGAGGTTACAGCAGGCCTGTTCTTCATCCTCATCTGTCAAGGCTGTGATCACCAAGAGATTGTCTTCTTTTAGCTTCTTTTTGTTTTGTTGTTTTTTTTTTTTTCTCCTTTCTTCAGCTTTTTCTGAAAGAGAAAGACATTGTACTGGGTTCCCTGCACCTTTTGTAAAAGAAAATAATACCTTTTAATGAATAGTTGTGGTACTAAACTTAATATTTATAAAATGTTTTTCAAAGCCTCAGTAAAAGCGTATATATATATATATATATATATGCTAGGGTTTGAACGCAATAAGGATAGTATATAACTTCACATTTTTTCTGTATATTTACAGTAAGGTTTTTTTTGTGCCATTTAATATTTATTTATTTTTAGCATTTTTCTGTATTGACTAAGTATGAAAATGGTTTTAAAATGGGGCTATGGTTGCGTTATGAAACTGTAATCTGCTTCAGATCTCAAAGTATGGCATTATTACAGGAAGTAAAAACACAGGCTGCATCAGAAAAGCATTTTGTGTGCCTCATTAGTCAGAAATGTCTGCCAAAACCTTGCCCTCTTGTGCTAATAGCTGACTTTTCCTGCTGCTGGCCTCCTAAGTCGCTAGCATTCAGGGCTGGAGTTGCCACTGTAGATGTGTTTTTTGCTGGCGCCAGCCTACTGCTTACTACCACATTGGACTTCAGTTTGTTTCTATTGGATTCAAGAGATGCTATGGAAGCTCTCCAGTGGCTAATTTAGCACTTTTAAACTTGTAGGGCTGTTGAGCAAAGCTGTGTAATACAAGGAGGATATATTTTTTGTGTATATGTATATGCAAGTGTGTATTTTTTATATTCTAAAGTTGGAATCAGATTCCAAATACCATGCACTCTTTATTAAAATGTGTTCTTTTTCCATCAGTGCTATTATAGAATTCATATGAAATATGTACATTTAAGATCATACCTGAACCCAATAATACTCATTTGAAAACAGCCAATTCAGAAAAAACAAGCAGGTTAGCCATATTGAAGGTGTGATGTCTATAAATGTGGTTATGCTCCAAATGGGCTATTCATGTGCTTCTCTAAAAGACTGGTACTTTACGCCTGTGTGATCTACGCTTGTTTGCAGTTAATAAATGTATATATGTATGTGATTTAATGAATACATTAACTGATAATATATGAATCAATACATCAACTGCAAACTTTTTTTAAAGTACAGTGAAGCAAAAATAGAGGGAGTTCATTGGAAAGGATTACAATTTATGCAAAGGAAGGAGAAAAATTGTTAAATCATGTTGTAGCTATGTATGCAGAAAGTTAACACTTAGCCTCACTTACTCAACAAGCAACAGCTAAAATAGAGTATTATATTATAGTCACAATATTGAGTCATCGGGTAGAGCATCAGTAGTTAAAATTTTCTCATTTTTCCTCCCAAGAAAAGAGAGAGCTGACTGATGTGTGATGTTTGTTTGTGTTATGGCATTATATTTTTGCTTTCATTAAGTTTCGCCTCCATGTTTTTAATAGAAACCAAATGAATTTAGGCTGTGACTGAATTTTGTCTCAACAAAGAATTCCATTGATACAGAGTTTAAGATCTATCGTCACAGAGTTTGGTAGAAAAGGGCAGCTCCTGAATGTGCCCAGAGAGAGAGATGCTTGCATATATCTGTGTGCATATATGAACATACGTATAAAAATAAGAAAATGCATCAAAACTATATATGTAAGTAGAATGCAAGACTAAAAGCTTGGATTTGGAATTATTGTGAACCATTATAACTGAAAGTTTATGTGCTTTGTGTGTAAGTGGTTGATAGAGCCCAGGTGCAAATAAAATCTTCTCCGTCAGGAGCTGTAATTTTCTGTTATTTTATGCTACAATAGAGAAGGGGTCCATATGCAACTGGTTTTCATCTCTTATGTCTCCCTTTTTTCTCCTTTTTATTCAGTCTCAACTGCCAAGTGAGAGCTAGGAAGCAGTGAAACTAATGATTATGAAAATAAAAATAATTTTAAATGGCAAAAGAAAGCTTCTGTTACATAGCAGTTTCTTCACACACCTGACCAAACTTAGAATCATAGAAAGCAGATGTTAAATCGTAAACAAAATACAGCTTTTACTCTTTCTTCTTTACATTATAATTGCTATTTAAACTTTAGTTCAACAACATGCAACGTCAGACCTCCAATGCTTGATACAGTGACCCCTAATAAACCTTTGTGCTGATCAGTGGAGGTGCTGAGGGTATGTAGTATGCAGTAGCTTAACTCTATTTCTATGAATTTTGTGAATTAACATCCACTGTATCTCCCTATCTGCTCAGAACAACTTTTCATTTAGAAAGACTTTCAGTCTGACAATCAAAATTCTGCTGGTTGATCAGTTTGTCCCTGGGGTCAGTGAGGCTGTCACTGCTTCGAAATTTCATATCTCTCCATGCTTCTGTCTGGGAGGATTTAAGTTGTGCTTTGGAGTGCTGGGGGAGGATTTCTTAGTGAGAAGTGGTGTGTAGTTCCTGTTAGTATAGTCCTTTTCTGCTTTTGGTAGTTGTTTTTTTACTATGCATTGAAAATATATTGTGCTTTTACCATTTAAAATATGGATAGAAAAATTTTCTCATTATAAATATAAAATTTGTAGTTGGTTATTTTAACTATGAAAAGCTGATTAAGTCTCCTGTCACCAAGTTTTTTGTTTGAAATATCAAATATCATTCTTTCTTTAAGAAAGAAGGCAATATCTTTGCTTTAGAGAATGTACATAAAAAATGTGATTTGAAAAATGATCAGTTTTATAGGAAATTTAAATTTTGCTTGACTTCAGTTCTTCTATCCAAAACTGATGCGGTAATGATGAATAACAATTTCAGTATATGTCTGTGCCACCCTAAACCAAGTGTAGTTATGTTTACAAAGTACAGTACTGATAATATGCATAATACAGATTTTAGTACGATTGTATGTCTAAGTAGCTGCAGATAGTGTTGTCGGTGCCTGAATATGTAACAGCTACAGGTTTTTTGATTGCATACTCACTTAAAGCTTGTACCTGCATGTTTTAGGATTTTGATAATGGTCAGGGTAAGCAGTGGCCAGGAGTTTGGGTATTCCCTTACCTTGTGTTGAGTACCTTGCTTGACACACCTGATCTGGTCCCAGAGGTGTGGAAGGCCAGGAACCGACTTTTCATTTAAACGGCCACCAGAGGTTGCTACAGAACGGCAGACGCAGCTGAGGACAGGTTTTAAATTCAAAGCTAAATCCTGAACTTAAGCAACAAATTGCACAGTTCAGGTTCTGACGTGATTATATTCCTTTCTAGTGGAGTTGAAGCAGAGGTTAACCCTGACTTCTTGTATACGTTTATTTCATTATACAAAAATGTACTTACTTCTCTGTGTGCCAGTATAATTGTGGGGACTGAAATGTATCGGTTCAGCATCCATGTTTCTGTAACTTTGTGTGAAGGAGGTTCTTAGAGTGAAAACTTATTTTTCTAGCGTGTACTTGGACAGTACTTGAAACTTTGCTTCATTAAAAATGCAAAACCATATTTTTTAGGAATTTTTAAAAATCAAATGCTGTTCTTGATTATGTATTACTCATGTTTATATTTTTGATCAGCTCAATAAATGTGTACATTATGGGAAAAATTAGCTTCATAATTATACATGTGTGGCAATTCTTAAATGGTTCAGTATGCGCTAGAAACAAGAAAATCAAGAAGTAAACCTAAAAACTATGGGGAAAAATCACCTGAAAGAATATGCTCAAGAGGATAAATGGTAGGAATTGTGTGGCATATTTGTAATAATGTAACATCATGCATAAATATATGCTATTTCAGTTTTTTCAGAAAGTATGCTGTGGCAAAAGTACACCAGACTTTCTGACGCATAGTATCGAGCACTTTCATTCTTTGTTTAGAATGTAATAATAATTAAAGCACCTTTATTTTTTCACTTAATGTCTGTTTCTGTTAAGTCTGTAAACCCATCCTTATGTGAGTTAGAATTATGTTTTTGCGTCTAGGACTTGCACTCTCAATTATGCTAAGTGAATTTCTGTGTTTGGAAAGCAATGGGAAAATGCACTTTCTGATTAAGCACAGTTTCAGTGTACTTCCTCAAAGAATGAAAGCTATAGTTTTTCTAAATATCAGTTACAGCTAGTAAGTTACTCTGTGTGTGTGTAAAACAAGTAGGACAGTGTGTAAAGAATTTAGCAGCAGTCTGTCAAAGCTATGATACTACACTAAGTGAAGATACAAGTGCTTCATGCAGATCAGGTCAAAGAAATGTTTATAAAACCTGTAATGCCACATCATCATTTATGATGCATATGCCAAAAAAAAAGGAAAGAAAATATTTAAAGCATATTTTGTCCAAGAAGTTAGATGGAAAGAGTTGAGGTGGAGCTTTAGAAAACCAGGAAATGAGAAGTAATTTCTCTGTAACTAAAATTTAGCTACTGAGTCACTCTTAGATTGTCCTGGGGCTTAGAAACTAGTGCCTTATTGCATTTGGAAAGAGGCTGTTCCTTTCTTCCTGTTATGCACTGCTGCCTGTACTACAGGGCCGCAAACCAGTAAGTCTGCTGACATTCAGCATACAAAGAACGTCACACAAGAAGCAGTGTCCATGTGAAACTTGAGAATGTGTAGTTTCTGAGGATGGAAAATCTATAGAAAGGTGTTAGGAACAGGACCGCTTCTCTCATTCCTTCTTAAGATATAACAATGAGATTTGGAAAATTGGAGTAATTCCTTGGATGGATAACTGTTTATAGGAAGTTTGCTCTTAATTTCAGTTTGTGGGTTTTAAAGAGTTGGGCTGGACCTCAGGGACATCTTGTTCAAGGGCAAGAGAGCTTAGTCCTGTCTCCAGTACTCACATAGGAAGCACTCATATTCTGGTTCCCAGATATGGCAGTAATGGGAAGGAGGAGCATATATTTGGTTAGAAGCTTTTTATATAAAAAGTCAGATGTCTTTGTCTTAAAAAATTTGAGGGCAAGAATCTCTAGTACGTTATTTTCAGTAGAACAGAATACACAATTTTTGTGGTTTCATGTATCATATAAATGACCACATTGTCTCAACAAGGAGAGCTCTTCAGAATCTAAGCTACACACTTAACAAAAAGAAGTCCCAGCATCTGTGTTTGTGGGACGTTAACTTACGGTTTCTAAAGACATGGCAAATGTTTCATATCAAATCTCTCAAAATAGAATTAGATATCTCCAGAAAGAGTTCTATGAATGTGTGAACAGTTGTTTCAGGGTGTCACCAGACGGTTAATAATCCAAATAATTAATCTCTTCATTTCACAATAAAAAAAAAAAAAAAAGGTATTCCTAAATAATCTAAAATAAAGGAGAGAAAAATCAAAGTTTTGGTATGTAGATACATAAAATGATGTATGTATGTATATGTTTATTTCACATTTAAAATCTTTTGCTCAGAAAAGTGTATGAGCTGTGCCATTGGCTGGGACAAGGACAACAGAGCATACATACTACTGCATTTCATACACTGGTAGTAGAATTTTCTTAGTTGTGTGCATTCTTGAGTTACATGCTTCTCTTCTAGCTAGCTAATTAGCATCCACTTTTGTCTATATTTAAGGTAATAGTGAAGCTTCTGTTAGCTGAAGGTATGAGCCCTTTTAGCAGGTATTCCACCGATAAATCAGTAAATGTTTTTCTTAGCTTTATCCTTCAAATTGAGTCTTAGCAATCGACCAAAGGGCTTCCAGCAAAGAAACTTAGCATGTTGAAAAACCTGCATAATACAGATGAATGTATGCACCTTGATGCTTCAGAACCACGACAAACCCTGTTATAGGGAAAGATTAAGCCTAATTAAAGTGCAAAGGAGCATGGTCTCAAGTCTTGGAAGAGAGTACCAAGTAGTCAGGCCAGGCTGGATTAGAAAAAGCAGCAGCAGTTGATCTTTGAAGAAATTAAGCTAATTTTCCTATTTTGAAGTAGAAGATGATTGCTTGAATAAAAGTGTTCTCAGAAGAATGTTTGTATGTCTTCACATGTCGTGGTCTGTATTTCTATGCCTTATTTTATTTCCCTTGCCCACAGGAAATCCATCTTGCTTTTCTGAAATGGCTCGAGGGAAATGTAGATGCTGAAGGATTAAGAGCATCCAGCAAGGTGTCTCTTAAATTTGTTTCATCCTTGGAATCAAAAATGGAGACAACTCCATCTCTCATGCCAGTCATCACTGCGATGGGAAGTTTCTCATCAGAACATTTCAGCCTGAAGACATATCAAGAGAATCTTCAAACAAAGAAGCTTGGAAAGATCCTTCTTTTTACTGAAGTTACCACCACAACAATGGATCTTCTAGATGGGTAAGACAGTGATCTGGACCATACCGAACAAGCTTTCTGATCTGGAATTCACAATTACAGAAATATACAATGTTCAGAAAGAAACTTTTTTCTCTTTGGTTTATTTGTTGCCTACAAGCTAGCCAAAGTAAAAGAAAGCTGATTGTCTTCTAGATAGGACACAAAGTAGAGATCTTTGTGTTCACAGAATATTAATTGATAATGTATAAAATACTAAGCCATAAACAGTGGGGACATCTGACAACTTTTTACTTGGTGGTGGAGTTTAATCATTCCTTTTGCAAAGCATGAATATCACCACAGGAAAGTTTAAAGTTTTAAATATGCATATTTAGGAGATTATATGCATTTTCTGGTACAAGTTATTTTCTAAGCTAGTTATATGACAAAAGTGATACCAAATACATTGTGGCCTTAATTTTAACATTACTGTTTTCTCTCATTCCTTTTACTGAATATTTCACTAAAATGCTCTTTAGTGGTTGGTTGTTTTTTTAAAACATCGATTAGGGTTATGCTAGACATTCTTTCATCATCACATAGATGACCCTTGTGAACGAGTTGTGGGATACCTTTGAGAGGGTAGTTCATTAGAGTTTTGAATGGGATTAAGCGATATGAAAATCACAGTTACTAAATCTTAGCTTGGAGTCTAGGTACAAAGACTACACTGTTATGTTTCATGAAATAGTCCGATGGAAAATACTGTCTTTGGGAAGTTGTTGCTCTTCAGAACAGATTTTTTGATGTGTGTTTCTACCTGCAGCTATAACTTTTCTTGACAGCTACTTTTGAGTATCAGTGTTAATTTACCTGCAGAAATTGCAGATGAATTTTACTGTTGAAAACAACCTCAGTAATTTTGTTTTGAATTTTTTTTTAATCAACATCATCAGTTAAATCATCTTGAATGTTATTGTAACTGATTAGCTAACCAGCAATAATAGCTTTAGCTCTCAGCTAGAGAGCCCACATTGTGAGACTGATACAAGTTACAGAATATGCCTTCTTGCAAATAACAAAGGTGATTTGGTTTAGAACATATGTGCACAAAATCTGTGAATGAGGATGCATTATAACAGTATTAAAGTAAATAATGTTCTAGTCTTACAGTTGACGCTGGTAGAATTTGCAAATGATAAGTTGTGCAAAAATATTGCAATTTAGAGACAGTTTGAATCATATACGAATTTCTTTTAATTCTCAACTATTCTCTATGCATGCATATGTACTCATGTGCACACACATTTAAAAAATGTTGCTATATAATTTTGCCACTCCCCTTCCCCCAGATCTACATCCTGTTCTTCAACAGATTTTGCAATGGCTTTTGGATATAGACAGACATGCTAGTTCAATAAGAGGCCATAAAGAAAAGAGTTATTTTATTGAAGCATTTGTAGCATTTGCTTCCTAATTTTTAGTATTCACAGCATGTTCAGCCCGTTGGATTGAAAGCAGAAGTACTGTGAAGAAACTGACAAAGTGATAATTTAATAGGTCAAGACCTTTCTTCTCTGACAGTTGTTTTTGGTGGTTGTTCTCAGTAACGTTATTCACACATCTCGGTAAGATGAGGTATATAATACAGAGTTCTGTGAATTTATTTAGATATCACAAGCTAAAGAGAATCATGTGTGGACAATTTATATATGATGATATTATCAAGAAAGGCAAGGGAGCTAAGAGAAGTGGTCTTTGTTTTTCAATGACTGTGGAACCTTTACTTTCTTAAGTGCTGTACCAGCAGAGTGGTCAGCACTCAGGTTGCTTTTTTTACATCAGGCAGTCCAAATGTAATGAAGTGTTTACAGTCTTCAAGATTTTCCCCCTCATGATGCAGCTCGAGTAGTCAGTTTTAAGGTAAGATGTAAACTAGAAGTCCTGGCTCTAAGTAGCTTACACAAGGAAGACGATCCTAATCAGATTATATTTTGAACAATTAAATTTATCTTGCAGGAAGACCTTTGTTTTAATAAGTTAAAATATTTGTCTTAAGTACAATGGTTGATGTTATGTAACTACTTTATTGTCATGGGTAATAGAATTGTGTAGTCCGTGTGATTTGCAATTCAACAAAGTACCTTGAGGCTTCTCAGATGATAACATTTCATAAATCACTAGAAATTGATGCAAATACCTATTAGGTAGTTTTTATTGAAGAAAAAAAGTTGTCAGGTTTTTAAGGTACTTCCAAATGAACGAATATGAATTTGTTAGGGTATGTAGTATGTCACTTTTTTCAAATTGCCAGTTCTGAATGAAAGGAAATCATATCTCAGGAAAAAATAGTTTCTTTGCTTGAACAAGAAGTAGGTACCTATTGATCATTTGTGATTCCCAGAAGAATATTGCAATACCATGTTTATGTAATCATATATTGCAATGAGCACGTATTACATGATAGACCTCTTAGGTCTCTCCAACTTTAGCAAGTCAGTGATGATTGAACACATGATGCAAACACCTCAAGAACTTAATTAGCGTGGTTAGTAGTAAATTTAGTTAGTAATTTTTTTTTTGTTAGTAAATTATAAATAAATATAGCGTTTAACTTTAGTGACTTTAGATTTTCTTATACCTTTCCCACCAGCTGAATGTCAGACTTTTGTCTCTCTTCCTTTCCACTTCCCCAAACCTTCATACCCCCCAAAAATTAAGACGTGGAAGGAGAAAGTGGGCTGGAACTAATTTAATGGCTGAGCGACCTCACAGTAGAGAAACAGCCGGAGCCTAATAGGGGTCTTTGTCTGCATTTCCACCCTGGCTGGTAACGTGCCAGTCAAAAGTCAAGCAAGAGAAACAGGTGGAAACTATTAGACCTGTCATAAAGTTTGAAAAATTGATTCTGGAGGCTAAGTGAATAGATTAAACTTGACAGTGTTGTCCTAAAGATTCTAAGGGAAAATTCTGTAGTTTAATTTGGGATCCCTTGATTGTTCATTAGCTCTCCAGATGGCAGGTCTTGGCAGTTTGCCTATTAATGTACACACTGTATTATCACTGGCGTGCGTTTATATGTCCTAACAAGCATAGGTAACAAGCAAAGTGTGAATTCACCTGTAGGTATCTAAAATTAAATGGCATTAGTCTAATTGTAAAATAAAGATTTGTTTAAATGACAGATAGTTTTAAATGATCAATATTGCTTTTATGATTTCATGTTAAAAACTATTGGAATAATTTGAGACTATTTTTAAAAGCATTTCCATTTTTATTTCTTAAATTACAATTTAAAATCCTTACCAAAGATTAGAAGTTCCCTTGTTTTTTCTCTAAAAGGAAATTCTTTCTGCAAGTTTCATTTCAGAAAGCTTGTCTTCAAAGATATTTATTCTAATGCCACCTGAACAGGTTAACCTTGCCAGAAGCAGTTCCACTTTTTCTCTCTACTCTCCTCAGAGCATTCTCGGGATTTCACGATTTAAGATGAAAACATTATTTTTGAGGATGATCTGCTATAGTGATACAAGTGTTACATTGTAGAGGCATACTTATTAGACTCAGAAGACCTGAGATTGATAAAGAAATACTTCTAGCACACTCTAATTGGCTGCAGAGGTTTCACAAGCATTTCATTAAAAAATAATTAGATATACATTTCAGTTTTATTCTTTACCAGCACCTTATATCCTGTTTTCATGTTTTAGTTGGCAGAAGATTTGACTTATACATGATTAAGTCAGCACGGGGTATATTCTCTATGAAATTCCATTGTGGATCCCTTTTCCTCAATATTTAAAAAGCACAAAATGCTGTTGTTAGGAAGAGTTTCATACAAAAATGGTGACTTTTAGTGGAAATGAAATGTGGGATGAAGTTGCTTTCATAATTGCTGAATAGGATATTTAAATAAAATGTCAGCTTAGAATAAACAATTTCCAAACAGTTGAAAGCTTTGACAAAGAAAATCCTTTACATTGTTGGTCCCCTTTCAGCTTTTCTTTATGCTTTTCTAGATTCATATTGTTGAATTTTTAAAAATGGTACTACAGCTCTAATTTTTGAAAGTGAGCATTAGGACTCATTTTATTTTAAAACTCTTTTGAACAGAACTAAAACAAATGTGTGCTGCTAATGCAGTTATGAGTTAGTGAAATGTAAGAGTAGCATATAGTTGAAGGAAATTGGAATGGCACTTCAGAGGCACAAGCAAATAAGTTGAGATTCACAAACTGTATTTTGCACTTAGTGATTTATTTATTTTTTTCCAAATCCTTGTGATGTTTTACTCTATGTAAACACAGTGGCCTCATATTCAGTCATTCCGTGCACCTTGGTGATCTCCCTTATTCTCTGTGTAAACCATATTTTTTAAAAAACAAATTAAAATCAGGTAAGTTGTGGGGAGTGGGTTGAAATGTGGTTTGAAGATAGAAACTTGGCATTGGCATAGCCTTTGCAAAATATGCCATACAGTCAATAGCGCTTGTTTTCATTCCATCATCAGGTGTACCTGTTTAAGGCCTGCCCTCTCAGACCATTGCCTCAGAATTCCACTAGGACTGTAATTGCAAGTCAGAATTATTATTCTTACAGCTATCAGCTCAACTTGATTGACCTTTTTCTTAAAAACTATGAAAATTGTTTACTAATCTTAATATTTTAGCTAGCCGTGTCTCATAATCTAGGCTCAGGTAGGTAGAGCAAGCTGTTTTGCTGTAATAGTTAAAACCAACTGCAAGCTGCGTCACTGACCTTGTGGTTTCCTCTCTTGAAGATGTATGGGTTGTTGGAGTGCGAAGTCTTCAAAGAGTAATCTTTGTCTTCTAGCATGGTGAGACTATCCTAGTACATTAATAGACTGCTATAAATAAATGTTTTATCACCAACATTAATAGTTTGTAAAAATTAACCCCCTACACCCTTCTCCCTCAAGAATGCATGTTGGAGAGCTGGAAAATACTATGGTGGGCAGGAAGGATGCCTTTCTCTCAGGAAACAGGCATTGCTGTTGGATATTTAAAAAATGTGTCAGTTTTGATGAATTGGTCAGTTGCATTTAAATTCTGTATGCATCTTATACATAACCAAAAATATTTTTATGAGTTTGGATAATGAGTATCTCTTTGTGCAGAGACCTCTCACAATAGTTCATACTGCTTTTAAAAGCTTAAATCCCTTGGGTTTGTTTGCTTTTTAAACTGTAGTGTGGTACAGGAATGCTTTGCTTGATGAATGTCTAGCTAAAAACTAATGTTAGATACTAGTGGCAATAGATCTGCTCTTTAAGGAATTTTGTGCTTTTAATCTACATTCCTTTCATTTAACTTAGGCTTGATATAGTACCTTCTTCCTTCATTCTTTACATCATTGAGGTTACTAACTTTTAAACTTAAATTTTTTCATTTATAGTGTCGAAAGGCTTTTTATTCTCAAAGGAGAAAGTTAGTGCATTAGAATAGTTGCTTCCGTGCTTGTTTTCCTCAAGGGTTTTTTTATGTTTGATATTTTGTGCCTTCCTTTGGTGAATAAGGTTCAGCTCAAATAACAGAATATGTTTGTCTCCCTTAAATCAAATCAAATTAATTTCAACAGTAATTTTTGCTAATTTAGTTTTAAATGTATAATATTTCATGCTTTATTCTTCCATTCACTCACTGGTAGTGTTTTGCATCATCCAGTGTTAGAGAAAGCTGTCCTTCAGCCTGATAACAAAAGATCATGCAGGAATTTTTGTAATACAGCCAAGAGTCTGTTCCCTTCCTTGCCTGTAGAAAGGGGAGGAATTCGGAAGTTTTTGGCACTGGTTTGGTTCTGTGCCATTCCCAGACTCTTCTCTGCAATACCATTTTTCATTACATGCTTGCTGAAAGATTTCTGTATTGAGATTTGTCATCTCCTTTGCGTCAATTTTCCGTGCCTTTCTTTCCACCTGTTGCGAACAGTTCTTGAGGGCGCTAAACAATTAGGTCCCTATTTTCCTGTCACGCACCTTGTGTGTCTGATTTTTCATGGAATTGAAGGCAAAATATGTTCCTCTCTATTTTTTTGTTATGTAAAATTAGTAGATTTTCTTCCTGTTAATGAAGTGGGCCCCCCGCTTGCACGGTTTCTGTCAGTGCAGGGGGAGGTTTGGCATTCCCAAAGGGTATTGAGTCATAAAAAAAAGATACCCGTTTTGCAGAGCAATTAACCCACGTTGAACTCTTATAGTATATTGTATTACCCTGCTGCTGGAAGTTCCTGAACAATTTGCATTGTCGTGGAATACACATGTAGCCTTGGAGCACTCATCATTTGTTAAATATGAGAGGAAACCCTGTAAGACTGCACAGTTAAAATGAGAGCTAAAGAATGGAAATGGAAGGGTTTCAATAACATTTTACTGTTTTGTTTTACGCGGTGCTGTTTTCATGCATACATTTTAAAACAGACTTTTCGTATTAAGATGAAAAAATTGAATGCTGAAGCTACAAGTCACATTTTTTTTGAAGAGGATTAACTTGAAAAAGTATATAATATGATCGATGTGATAGAATACAATGTATCATAATAATATATAATATATTGTTATATATATTTATAATATTAATTACAATATATTACACGTATATTATTGTTATTCATTTGCTAATTCCGTGACTGTCAGTTCTACCATTGAATTTTGACTTTTATTTAGTGAAAAGAAATGTTGCGTAAGCTTACCCAGAAGCACTTAAGGATTAATCTTTGCACCTCATTGAGAAAGAGATTTTCATGCTTTTGCAGTCATCGTTTTGTAGCATATTGCTAAGTGCAACAGTGTCAGTTATGTAGTGTCAGTGCGAACGTGTATCAGGTAGGGCTATCCTTGTGTTTATCAAATAGCTTTCTGCGCACTGGGAAACCTGCCACCTTATTGCCACCAGTCCGAGCTCAGATCAGAATATAGCCTCTAAAGCGATGATGTGCTTATAGTAGTAAGTTAAAAAACTCGAAGTTTTAGGCATAAGTCAGTGTAGAACATGACCCATTGACCTAAAATGAGGAGGGTAAGGCATAGCAAAACTAGATACGTTGATAATATGTTCATATAAAACAACCTCCCCGCCTCCCTAATTAACCTCATTGAGTAGCTTGGGGCTTGGACAAGTTATGGATCTGCATTTCTCCCTCATACCTTTTTATTGTAATTGTTGTAATCATCAGACTAGTAAAAGAATACATTGAAGATGTTGTGTTCAAATAAAACAGAATAGCAGTTAGATATTCAAGTGACTTGATAATGTGTTTGATTAAAGGATTTGCCCACATTATGTGTGGCTGAGGAAGCCCCAGTTTAGAAACCGATAAGGAATGCACTTGGCTGGGCACTGCGCATGTTTCTTACACTTGACCTTTGAAGGAGATGTGCTGGAGATATTCAGCACATGCAAGTTCCAAACTGACTCCCTATTTTTTCAGGAAATGTGAATTCTGGAGAAGAAGTTGAGACAAGTATGTGTTGCTTTGGCAACTCCTTCGGCCATTACACTTGCTTTAAGTGGTGCGTAAGGCCTACCTCAGCCTTGGAATTACGTCTACAGAGCAATTTTTGTCTGGTCATTCTAGGAAGCTGGTGAGAAGAATCACTGTTGTCAGCCATAGAGACAAACATATGCTGCATACTAGATTTTGACCTTAACCACTTTTATTTGAAACTACAACAAAGATCTGAATGCTGAACTACGACTAAGTGCAGTCACACAAAGTCTGAATTATTCTCTGGAGATGCCAGTTTCTCATTCTGACTGCACAGGGAGAAGAGCGTAATCAGATTTCTTAGAAACTTGAGGTTAGGTCATGGCTTTCAGTTTCCATTTTGCACATCTCCATCTCCTTGTCCTTGTTAGAAAAAAAGAAGAGTTTGGATTTACAGCAGTATGGGAGTTAAGGTAGGAGCTAAGAAACTCGCAGCATGACTATTTAGGCAAGTTTAGATAGCACCTGTTCCAGCGTTGTTAAGAATATATACACTGATTTTTTTGTTTGTTCTTATGCTGCCAGTCATAAGATAGTGATTTAATTTTAGAATAATTCCCTGATTGTTTCTAGAGCCAAAAACTTTCAAAGCTTGTGTAATTTCTAACTTAAGCAGTAAACTAAGAATCAGAATTCTTTACCTAAATCCCACTGGCCTAATTTATTTTCACTTATACTTCTAGTTAAAATATTTTAAGAATCTGTTTGTATTCAAACGAAGGCTTGCATTAATCACACCTCATATCATTTAGCCTAGAATGTCACGGCCTGTAGAATGGTGCGTAAAAAAAGTGAGGTTCCCCCACTGCAGTTTTGTGATCCCCAGGTTTGCTATAAAATGCTGTACCTCATGTTGCTTTCAAAAGAATTTACTGGCATTGTTCTTGTTGCTTAACTGTTAAATGTGGATGAACTTCCAAATGTTTTTTGTAAACTTGAACTGACACTATTTTTACTGATGATATTATCTTACATAAAAAACCCCAAAGTACTTTAAAAGGTTCTTTGCAAACACAAAGCTTTTATGGCATATTACATTAAGCAGTTGTGGAATACAACTATAAACTGTCATATAGACATTTTTCATTTGATCTGTATTTGAATGGATCATTAGTCCGTCTATTCACAGAGGGAGATGGAAGAGAAGATGAGGGAAAAAAGAAGTAGCTAGAGACTGAGGCATAGGAAAGAGGGTAAAAAAATATGGCATTCAAGGGAAAAAAATCTTATCTGTATTTACTGAATATTTCTTTAGCAAATATGCTAAGTTTAAGGTAAAATAAGTGGGATGTAAGAAGATTGCAATATTAATTGGGGGAAAATCTACACGTTGTCAGAGTGCTTCTCAAACCAATTACTGACCAAAAGACCAATATTCCCTTGTTCAAATGGCAAATTGTCTACCGAAACATAATTTATGTAGTGTTTGGGTTTGATTTCTTCTGAAGTCATAAAGGCTGGTAATAACTCCACTTAAGAATGGGGTGGTTCCATTTCTAATTTCTTTTGTTTGAAAATTGGGGAGTATGAGGAAAGAGGAGCACTTTGTTTTGTTGAGGCTAAATAATAATTAATAAATAATAATTTTGCTTACAGTCATAACCGAATCTGCAAATTATGATGTCCAGCTTTGCTTATTTATGTTTAGTCATCCTTTTGATCTTTCCTACCATCATAATAATTTTTGAATACCTAACCAAAATCCCACAAATCGCTTATATTTCATGCTTTTAAAAATGCAGCTTACAACATATTGTGTTGTACTTTTTGGATATCGTGTAACTCATTACAGTGCACGTTACATACCAGTAGAAAAGCTTCAGAATTCATTCCACGTGACTGTAATGCTTTCCATCCATTAATTTACTATTTTTATTCAAATCCTTGGATAGGCAGTTAAAATTTCAAAATGGAATTTCATTCACCCCTTTGTAAGCCCCTAAAACTTATTGGTAGACTTCAATGGTCTGTGGGCTTAGTGACAGAGAACAGCGTGGTTTTATACTGCTGCATCATCTTTCAGCTAAAATATTTCACCCATATAATTGGTTGCTTTGTTTAAACATAAGACTTGATTCTCTCATATGTCTGAAGGAGAAACCAGTTTGATCTTTCTAACTAGTTGCTACAGAACCAACTTCCTTTTAAAGATGTGTGTTGTGCAATATGACTGTTGCAGTGAAACTGAGATTTATGAACACTGGAGGAATAACATGCAGGTAATAGTTCAGTAGCTTAGAAACATTTCACTCTTCATTGGAGTAAACCAGGACTTCATGCCATCAGAACAAATAGTTGTTTGATATACTGGTGTAAATGCAGGTGTCAGGGGTATCAAACAGGCTTACAAGCCACTTTAGAACTGTTTATTAGTGGCATTGGATATAACGCTCTGTTGAAGTACTGATCTTGTAGCAAAAAACGTTTTCTTTCCTTGTTGAGTATAGACACTCATCCCAGCCCTAGGAGAAAGAAAATTTTTTTCTATCTATTTTCTTAGGTTTTTTTAACCTTTTTCCTTCAATAAGCTCTGCTTATACCACTGGCTTCTGAAACAGAAGTTTTGTCAAGATCATAGATTTATGAAGTAATACAGAAGAATGCTTATATCATCTCAATAATCCATTTGTCAGGCTTGCCTGAAAGAAGAAAATAGTTTAAAATACTATCCACGGATGCAGACAAAAAGAAAGAATATTGTTTTACAGCTTTCAAGACTGTTACAAGTTTCAAGACTGGAAATCAGATAAAGGGCTCTCACTCAAGTCTTGATTTATTGGTAAAAGATAACGTGTATGCTTTATATGGACTATGGTACCAGATGTGAGATATAAAAGCAATTGCTGGTGGCCACCTGCTTTAATGCACATTTAAAGTCATGTGTGGTAGTTGAAGTCATGTAGAATTCACGTGATAGAGAATAATTTTAAGTTAGTAGACCATGTCAGGTTAGCAAGGATCGATGCTTACGGAATGTTTAGTATTTTCCATCAAAATTTATCCATCCATTTGAAAAAGCAAAGTCTAATAATCACCTTTTGCCAAGGTTTTTGAAAAGCAGCTGTGAGTGGCTTGGATATTTCTTGTGGTGGTCCAGGCACCACAGACTTTTTAATGGGAAGGTGCTGGAAAGCTAGTAGAGCACTCCAGCTTATTTGCCCGTTGTTTTGTTTCTATCTTTGCACCTGCATTCTGCTACCATTCAGTTGTTACATTTACATGGTTTTCTTTGGAACTAAGTGCAAATTTCTTCTTCTGGGGCATGTATTCTCTACCAGAATACTGACAATGTACTGACAGAAAAAATAGAAGATGCCCTTGCATGCCACAGTACCAGCGTGCTGTAAAGCCTCAAGTAGGAAAGAATTCTTGTCCCAAGAGGCTTCTTGCTTTTAAGAAGCAATGGCAATTAAAGATTCTTGATGTAGCTGGTTGAAATGCCTGCTGTATGTAAACATTCAGCCTAGAAAACTACATTCAGGCACAGAATATCACCTTTGCAGTGGATTTAACTGACTATGGTAATCTTGTCCCTAGGAGTTAAAGTTTCTTTGATTAACTCAGATTGTCACAGAGCCATATGCTGTAGCCACAGAACTGGAAATTGATTACAGAATATATTTTTGTAGGTATTTCACTGCATGCCATGTTCCTGAGGGGGTTTTTTTAACCCTTCTGACAGAGCAAGATGAGGAATTATTTTGCTTAACAGCCAAACATGGCCTTCACAGCACTATAAATGGTATTAAAAAATGGTCTTAATTTGATCTAGTAATTTATCTAAGCAGCTATAACTTTAGGTGTACAAAACATATTAAAATCTTCTAGGTAAATTTATTCTATTTCTTAGTCTCTGGTATAGACAAGGATTGCAAATTCATGCTTATCTTTTGGATACAATAAAAAGAAGATTTCTGCTTATGTTATGTTTATTTCTATTCCCAGTATTTTCATCACACATTTCCAGTATTTTGCTGTTATCATTAATTGTTGTTTCCTTATTTGTTAGTTTTTGGGTTGATTTCCTGTTTGAGATGGATAAGATATAACTTACTGTTACTACAAGTTAATTGATTAAAACCGGAAATGGCAGAACTCATGTCTCTTTTTTTACATGTAATTTCATTAATTAAAATAATTCTAATAGTTGCTGAGTGATATGTAAAAACAAAAACCAAACCAAAAACAAATTAGGAGAAATCAATCTTATTTCAGTTAGGAACTTGGATCTTGACCTGGTGTATGTTTGGAAAAAAACCTTGTTTTGGTAAACTGTATTGAATTTAGCTTTTCCTATACTTCGTTGTCTTAAAACTCTTCATTGGTCCTGCAGTTCTGAACACAGTTTGGAACAAGTAAGTTATGATGATTAAATACCTTAAAAAGAACGAGTAATTTTCTACATTTCCCCTTCCCTTTTTCTTTGAGTGTCAGTTGACTTGAAATGTGTAAATTACATGTATTTCTGATGTGTGTCGTCAGGAAGTTTCATGCTGCCTTCTCTGCCTTCTCTGTTTATTTTTCATCTGCTTGTTTTTCCTGAAACCAGTTAAGACTTTTTTTTTTACATTAGAGAATGGATTCAAACTTCTGACTGTTTTCACAATATGACTAAACAGTAGTATCAAGCATGAAGTTTGGCACAATTCCACCTTCTCTTTAACAATATAAACAGTTCAAAAAAGGTAAAACCAAAAGGAAAGAATGAACTCATAAAATTGAACTGTTTTCAGCTATGGGTTGCAGAAATAAAAAAAAGTTCCTAATGTTTTATGCAGAAATAGGAGTACACAAGGAGAGACAGACATAAATGTCTCTTTGGGACATCTGCAAGAATAAATGTAACATGTTGTGTACTTGATGCTAATTGATACTGTTCTGCAAGATTTACCAGAAAATTCAACCCTGAATTCTATGGAAACCAACTAGCAAAGGGAACAGAGAAACCATTTGCTCTGAAGATTTTAGATATAAGACAGTTAGGTTTTTGGCAGGAGGGTGGAAGGAAAAAGGAAGAATAAGTAAGCTTGGAGTAAAATTGAAGATTACTTTTTTATGAAGTCCGGGTTGATCAATAAGCAGGTCCTGTTACATGTTTGCTGTAATATAAGTCAATCTGGGAGAATGTCTGCTGGTCGTCATTAGCTCCTTCCTGAAGGTATGTTACTGTTCCAGACTCTTCTATTTTTTATTTTAACATATCATGGGCATAGAAAGTATGGTAGGCGTTTGTGGGAGTGCAGATGAGTGGAACATTAGGATTCTACCTGATAACCTGTTTTTCGCCTAATGTACTATTCGAAGGTTTCAGCATTCAGTGGTCATCAGAACAGACAATATTTAGTCATTGACAAATTATATTTCACTAGTAACTGGGGAGCAACTGGACAGAAACTATAGCCCTTTACCTGTGAAGAAGGAATTAATATTCTCCAGTTGGCTGAAGCTGTAATGCAGGGTGTTCATGACAACAGAATTATATTGGTTTAGAGGGAAAATAGTAATTTGCTATGAGGCATTAGCTTAATAAACTGGTGTGCCAACAGGAGAGGTTAAGAAGGGTGAAAACTTTCTATTTTGATGTTTTGCCAAGTTAAGCAGTGAAATATTGTGAACATGAACCAAGTGAAATGGAATGCCTTCTACTTGGATTTGAAACCAAAAATCTCAATGAGTGAGTGATAATTCATAAGTGGTAGTGTGTAACAGTAGATAAGTAGATAAGTACCCTTCGTTCCCTGCTTCCTCTCCCACTGAGGAAAGATAGCTGAGCAAAAATCTGAAGTGCTGAGGTGTTTATTTTAACACTGGGAAACACTTATTACTTCAAATATTTGCCTGCTTGTATATCATCTCTATTATACCAGATGTGCCACATACAAATTAGACATGGCTCATAAAGTGTGGTAACCCTAGATTTTTCAAGATTTTTGGATGTAAATTTTCCTTTTATTTAACTGTTTTCTAACTCATGTCAGGGAGGCTTTCTAGTGATGGAGGGCTGTAGCTTTTTAATTAAAATCAGCACTCCTTCTCTGACTTTGAACACACATGTATATCTCTTAATTACTTGACTGTGTCTGCAATGCATTTATCTAGTACCTAGCAAAACCTTCTTGGAAATAGAGAAGGTTTTTTTTACAGTGATGGTAACTGTACAAAGAAAGCCTAAGCTAAATTCGGCTTACAAAGTACTAGATCAGAGATGAATCAAATATAAAAAAACAACACCAGGAGTCAGACTATGCTATAATTTCTTTTTCACTTTCCTTGTACTCTGAGATAATTCAGATTAATGTTTTATGTGTCTGTTTCTCTTTTACTCTGTATCTAATGGATGCTAGCATAGGAGACTTCCCATATTAATTTGGTTGAAGAGGAAGTTGGGTTTTAGTTTGTGGGGGCTTTTTGGGGTTGTTTTGGGTTTGTTGGGGTTTTTTTTCCAACTTTTCAATAGTGCTCCGGGCACCTTGCTCTGGACTTCACAGAAGAGATGGCAGGCAGCTTGCAAGCTAGCCTCCTGGGACTGCTCACCCATTCCAGCTGGCTGTGGAGCCAGCTGGCAGTCACATCCAGTACAACGCTAGGTGACACGAATAAACTGTTCTTCAGTAAACTAGGGTGGTTTTTTCCTCTATTTAGCAGAACCATTAAACACCGAATTAAAAAAAAATCATGTTGTGAGTGTCTTTGCAAGCTTCAACCACGTAACTATTAAAAAAGCTAAATTGTGAAGGTTGTATATTATGAGTTGTCCTTTAATTTTGAAAAAAAAATCACAAACTATGATTGTTTTGTTTTCAATCTGTCATGTACTTCAGTATTTCTAAAGGTCTTTTTTTCTTGTGTGATATTAATATCATCAAGGGAACAGGCTGTAAGGCAGAAGTATTTGCCTAGAGTGTGTTTTCAGTTTTATGTGTTGTAGTAAATCTGAGGTGCTTCGTTCTGGTTTTCAGGTTTCAAAATACATTAACCATCTTACCATCTTAGGCAGTGGCTCATACCCACCTCATTACAAGAAGGGTAGGAATATGATCCCTAGATGTGGTTTTTCCTAAGTAGGTGATTATTGGTGTATATGCCATTTGTGCGTAGATTTCTGCACTGGACTATATTACATAGTGTATTAGGTCTTCCTAGCATTAGTTACATTTACATGTAGGCTTTTTTCTGTGTGAACACGTTCTGAAGGGTGGTTTTGAAACACTAATATTCGTGTTACTAGGATATGTGTGGTGTCTGCATTATTTGTCAGTAATCTGAGTTGGATTTGGTTTCAGAAAATGTGAGCTAGTTTTATGTCCACTCTGATTTTACCTACGTCTGTTTTAAAGCACCAGCTGTATGGCAGATGCTCACATTAAGGTTTTGTGTTTCAAGCAGAATCAAGAAATTCTCAGGATACCTTATTTGCTTCTACTGCAGATTTTTCTCCTTCAGATTCAGCCAATCCATAATCATGAGTGTGTAACTGTTTCAGTCTTTTGTCAAAATCTACTGACTAGAACCTGTTTCCCTTCTTAAATTTCTCCTCTACTCTGTACTACTCTTCTGCCAGACGATAACCGGTGAGTATGATCTGCAGTGGAAAAGAAATTCTCTTCTGCTTGTTCATCTCTATTAAGTAAAAATTTTGTCACTAGCTGCAAGACATGATGATATGTTTATATTTTGTTTTGCTCTTCACTATATCCATGTCCTTAGTTCTTTTGAACATTCGGGTGTCCAGTCTACTGTTGGTCAGTTTTATGCAGCTTGTATAAGTGGCACAAGTGATCTGATCCTCTAACAACAGAGGCCCGTATCCTGTCCTTCTTGGAGAGCAGCTTCTTTTTTTTGGTGACCGATCGATCTAGTTGGCTTTGCTTTTTTTGTTTGTTTCTGAAATTAGAATCCCCTTGCCTTGCCCCCTTCTTTTTTGCCCCATATAACTGCATATCATAATTTAAAGCCTCCTTTTTAAGGTGGTGCAACAGTTCTGCGTGGAAGTGGGCTCATAAATTAAGGCCAGAAATAGTACTGGCCATAAAGTACTTGGTATAGTATTTTCTCTGCAGTGTTCTTGCTGCTGCTTCAAGACTGACTTGCTCGTGTTTTTACTTGCATGTCAAATCACATAAGTTTTTGTTGAGGCTGTGTGTGGTTTTAAGAATACTTACAAAGTAGAACTTGGTACAGGAGTGGGGCTTAAGTTTACCTGCCATATTTGTTCCATTTTCCAACTTTGTTTTTTTTCTTTAAATATACAATTGTTTTCAGTAGGCTCTAAATGTACAAGTCGAGACTACAGGCTCTAAGTGAAAGTATAATTTGACCTTCCATAGTGTGGGAATTTAACAGTCCTGTTTGGGTTTTCTTCAATAATTTCTTTTCTGTTCTCCATGTTCTTCATAATTTTGCTTCCAGAAGAAAAAGCACTAGCTCTCTAAATATATTTATTTTCATTTTGTAGATACTATTTTCAACAAATACACCTGGTAGGAGAGTTTTGATTTAGAATGTATTCATGTACACTTGAGTATATCAAAGGTATTTGCAGTTTTGAGCTTTAATAATGTAAACATGTGAAGACTTCTGAAGGGAAGCAAATATCTACTTCTAGTCTTTTATATGATAAAATTTAATCTTATGAAGTGGTTTTGTAAAGTTTTAAGGCATTCCTTTAATGTATTTATATGAATAAGTTGATAAAAAATTTGTACTCTGATTTCTTTATGCTTGGAATTTGAGCAGGTTTAGTCCGGTTGTCGAAACTAGCTGGAATACTTTTCAAGGATCTTCCCCAGCCCTTTTTAACATGTGACTGTTATACTGTGTGTTTTCAGGGACAAATTCCAACTTTCCAGTAAAGTTGGTTTATAACATATTTAAGAAAAATAAAAGGAAATTTGTTCCTCGTCCTTTAGTTCTCGTAACTCCATGCATCTTTGGTTCACGAGGTTTACGATAGGCTGAAACGGAAAAATTTTTGTGGGAGTTCTTTCTTGTTGTGTTGACAGAACATAATTCAGAGAATTACTGAGATAGCATTTTATTTCAACACTTAGGAGGATTTGAATTGTTAGGTTTCACTTTCAAAATTAGCTAAAAAAAAATAACTAAAATGAAATTTCCTTCTCGGATTCTTAAGAGATATCAGACGAGTTGCTTTCTCTATGTGAGATTTTATAGCTGTATGTGCATTGAATGTTGAATAAAAGTTGCAGAATAAGCCCAAGCATAAATATTTGTGGAAAAAAAAGTAATTTCTTGCATAGCATTATATCACAGAGGTGAAAAGGTAGAAGGACAAATTTGAATGTAATGGTCAGCAAGCATCTTTCTAAACTGTTTATGTTGTTATGCTGCACGTGTTGAATAGGAATGCCGTAAGTAAGATGTGGTCCCTGTGGAAACCAAAAGTTTATGTGAAGGAAAGAGTTCTTCAGACGATGGTGAAAAATGGGTTATGTTGAATTTTTCTTAATAGGAAACAGTATGATAGGTACTTTCTAGACCTACAGTACTGTGGATTCTACAAAATAGCATGGAGAAGTAGTGAAACAGGTGATTTTTGATTTGTAACGTGGGAGATTTCTGATTAGTTGCACTTAAGTGACTACAAAACAATAGCGTCACTGTTGATATAAATGAAATATTTGTGTCATGCACAACAGAAGCATGAGCAAGAAGAAAGCCTTGGAAGCTCAGTTAGGAATACAAATTGCACCCTTTGATGCACTCCCCACCTAATCGAAGTGGGTTTTCTAGTAACAGGTTCTAATTTAATTCCACAGCGGTGTCGCAGAATGCTGCTGCTGGAACTATTTTTGCAAGTAATAAATGAAGCTTTCTCAAGGTATCCTATATGTCTCTTTGGTCATTCCAAGCATCTTTTTAAATGTAGGTCCGATTTCATCAACTTTAAGATTATGGTCAGAAATTATCCCCCAAATCCCTCGTGCATCAAGTTAGGCAAGACAACACCTTGGACATACTACTGAGGAAAGGATAACAGGTCTTCCAGGAAACACTCTGGGCATTTTGAACGACTGCCTGAAATTTTTATACCTTGTCACAATATCCCCTGAAATGTGCTCTAATAGCAGTGATGCCTAGAATTAGGAATATAGTCAGTGACTACTGTGCTTCTGGCAAGTGTAGCTTCCAGCCCCGCTTGGATACACATACGAAACTGCTATATAAAATAGATGTCTCTGGAGGCCCAAGTTTCAGAGACTATAGTTTGTAATCTGGTAAGGGTTGCCATTCGTTATGTTTGTATTACAGCTTCTGCCAAGTACTTATGACAGAATTATGGAAGTATGAAGTGCTTAAACAGAGACTTTGAGAAAGAATTCCTCGGAGGAAACAATATTTCCTTACTGTGGTTAGGTGACTGGATGACTATAGACCACTATTTCATTTGCACTGTGTTGGGTAAGTGCTGGTTCATGTGGGTGGTTCATTGGTTTGTTTTGCTAGGGATGCAATATTTCCTTTTCAGGCACTGTAACTCCTGATAGATAATTTAAAGGTTGATGTGTGATACCTCTTGCTCTTTTACTGTGACAGAAACGCAACGTGTCCTTTTTAGGAATGAACATAACAGATGAGGGCCACCATTTTGAAGTACTGCCCAGTGAAAAATTGCAGATTGCCAAAGAAACCACCTGTCTAGTTCTCTGGGAAAATACAGCTAACTGAAGAGAAAAGTCTTTTAACTGTCACATACAACCAGCGTGCCTTTTTTGTGGGTAGTACATAGAACTAACATTGATGAAGTTATATATGAGAAGAGCTAATTCTGAGAAATTCAACTGCCCTAAGATAGTAGAAGATCAGGCATTTCAAGAGGCATAATGAACAGCTAGCTGCACTCCCAATTCAGACTGGTGTAAATAATAAAACCTCTTGTTTTCACAATCTTAAATTAAGTGAGTTTCTCAGCAGAAGGTTGTCTTCCGTTTGGAAGATGTTGTATCCACTTGCTGATTCTTTCCCAATGGAGATTCGTGGGCTGTAATTTCAGTTCAGTAGTTTGAACAGCTAGTCTTTGTGTGGACTTCTGAAAGTGTCCATATTCCTGGCTGAGAGTCCAGCTGATGAACTACAGAGACTTTCACCTGCTTGATTTTAGTCAGCCTCAGCAAGAGTAAAGTTTTGAGCTGATGAGAACTCAATGATCTTGTTTTCAGATGAGTTTGTAGGTAAACTTGAACAAGAACTTGAACAGACATCTAATTGAGGTGGGAGTGAAGGACTCAGTGCTTGGTAGGGGACAGGAAAATGTTGCCTATGTGGGGGGAAAGCCTGATTATTTTTCTCTTTTCTCCAGCATTCACAAATGTATGTGACTGTTCAAGCACCGTAGTTTTAGCTGTAATTTGCATCTCTCTTATTTGTGAGTTGGTGCAAAGGTTTGTATATGACAATAAAAATTTGCCTTACTTACATTAGTTCCAGATAACTCATAGTTGTGATGTTTTATTTGAGAAGCTGCTGCTCTTGCAACCCTGTAATAAGCAGAGGACCAGAGCTGTTCAAGATGATTTCTTTTACTGGGATTAGAGCTATGCTATTTTAAAATTATAACAGTGTTATGATGATAAAAGTCAATAGCATTTTCATTACATGTCTCAGTGAGCTGTGTGAAACTTGGTAGCTGTGTAGGTAACAGTAACAGATAACTTAAGAATTTTAAAATTCATTTACTTTATTTAAAAAATTTGAAACAGAGCAAATCTGTATTATACCTTTATGGTGGATCCTCTATTTTAAAATCTATTGCTTTATTTCATATTAAATATATGCTGATGCAAGTGATGCCCTGCTGACATTAGAGGAGAGATTGGGGGGGGAGGGGAAGACCTAGAGATTTCAACCAGAGAAGAGCAAATAAAAAGATTCTTGCTAACTTTCCTAGTCAAAATAACAAGGTGAGGGAATACTTTGTTTGGCATAAGGTAGGTGTGCAGTGAACTCAGTCTGGATATGAAGCTTGTATAGATTCTCTGAACTAGTTTCAAAGCAGCATATGCAACACTAACCTGAGTTAGCTTGAGTATTGTGCTTCGCTGTCCTTCTTACTATTTACAGATACTCAAGCTCATTAATGAAAGCAGGTTTGGGAATCCTACATGCATCTCAATTGCTACTTGTAGCTTGCTGTGCACATAAAGTTTTGGAGTTCTGGCTGCATCAGCTGTAAGGGTGTGACTTGATTCTAGGAAATTCATATGCCACAAAAGAAATCTAGAAGCTCTGCCTAGCAATGATACTTACCAACAGCCTGGTCAGTTAGGCCAAGGATATCTTTCCTAATTATAAACAGATGCCTTCCTTTCTGTCTTGTCTTTAAGCATAGTTTTCCTAAAGTGGAACCTAACAGTACATTAATTTTAACATCAAGTCGAGCTTTCTCCTAACGGGGGGGGAAGGGAGTGAACTTTTGTGCTTCTGCAAAATCTTTCTACTTGGAGTTTGAGAAGAGGAGAAAATCCCACAGATTTCACTGGGTTTAGGTTCTGTTTTAACTTTGTAAATCACGCTTAGGAATGTAGTTTCAAACCTGCAAAAGATAGTAGTTGTGTGTATGCAAGTAGTGTATATGCTACACTTGTTAAAACAAGAGGTTACATAAATATTCGAGTTTTTAAAGATCTGTTGCAATCTTTTTTAAAAACTAAATGTCTTATTATCCAAATTTGTGTATAATATCTTATTTCAGGAGTGATATTAAGTAAGTAAATGGCAGAAATGTGGATTTGTCACATAAGTAGTCATGGTTCTCTCTTGTTTCTTCCTTAGTAAATCCAGTCTTGCCAGGAGACGGGGCCAGATTATTTTTGTGCTACAGAAATCGTTCCAAAACAAACCCACTCTGTAGTTACATTATCCTTCAATGTAAGGAACATGTTTGGCTTACATATTGCTGACATCTGCCAAATGTTTCTTTACCAAGTGTTTAGTGTAATTTGCAGTGAGCTGGTGAATACTTAATGGTCTTTGTAGAACTTCATCTTTTATGTCGTCCTCAGCTAAAGCAAATCCTTTCATCATCAGTGTTACCTTTGTGCTGGTTTTTTGCTAGTTAGATCCTTGCATTTCCCACAACCAGTTTCTTTGGGATTTCTGGGATTTGATTTGGAAGTATATGCTTTTTTTTAATTAAGTGGTCCTGAATAATATCCAACGAATATAAGTGGTATAATGAAGGGACATATTTTTCATTTAACTCCTAGTAAAATGTAAGGATTTTACCTCCTTTGGCATCCCATTTTAAGTTGCATAGGTGAAGTTGGATCAGTATTGAAATAGGAAATTTAAAAAGTTGGTGGAAGTGGTAATGATAGCTTTTCTTCTCTTCTATGTCTTTATGTGTAGGTGCCCCTAGTTCTGTTTTTATTAGGAAATGTTATCCCTTTTCCTCTCTTCTCTCTTCTTACCCAGGCAAGAAAAATATCCCGATCAGTTCAGTAAAAGCAAGTTAAGCCACTAAAATTAGCTTTGCGCTGTGAATCCAAACCATTCTTAAAATAGTTAGAATTCTGAGGGGAAGGTTGGAAATGGGGTAATTTATGTCACTAAACTTTCCCTTTCTGGTATGAAGTGTACCTGGAGTCTCTGGAATTGCCACAATGGGGCTGTGGATTTTTAAAACCAAAGAATAATGTTAATTCTATTACCTTCTCAGTCTCAAGTATATAATTAATGACATTCTGTTCAGCTAAATTTAACTTGAAGATTAAAAACACAGGAATCAAAAAGCTTAGTTTTCAGATTATCGGTGGCAATCTCCAGACTCCTCAGCCCTACAAAATTAAGCTACCCACTTCCTTTACAAGAAATAAAGAAATCCACAGTCCATTTAGACTCTTCAAAATGCTAGATGAAGGAAAAATGACTGGTAAAAAGATTCCGTAAGACATTGAAAATATCCTTTCTAGTAAGTCACAGAGAAGATGGATAGGGTGATAAGTTTTTAAAGCAGGCAATATTGGGCCAAGCTGAGTAAAGACAAGTCTTTATTGATGGGAATGTTTTCTGAAAGCTCTGGTGTTTGCTTTCAGATTTAGCCGCTGTTTGGACAAGAAAGACTCATATTACTTTTTCAGATCTATATGAGCACAGCTTCAAGGTTGCAGATATAAAGAACTTTTACAAATTTTACACTTTCATCTATATTATACTTAATTTTTTTTTTGTAATTTCAACTGTATACTAGTACTGATAGTAGAAGGCGCTGTTTAGTGTTTATTTCCTAAGCTGAGTTTGCTGCAAAATGTGCAGCAAGGTAGTTAAAGTAGAATCTTCTTCACATTTGGTGCAAGTCTCAGAATTCAGAAGCTTGTAAATGCAATTTTACTGTAAAATCATTAATTTTCCTGTAGTGAGTTATAATAGGTAGTAATAGAATTGTCTTTTGAAATTGTTTATAGAATTTTTTACAACATAATTAATTTTGCTTTTTAAAGCACTTGCCATTGAATTTATGAATTTTATTATAAGGATACAGGCTGTGATTTTAATAGTGACTGACCTCTACAACACAGCACTTTTCCTTCTCCTTTTCATAAATGTCTTCTCTATGTTAAAATCTTTAAGGTTTTTGTATTACAAAGAGTTTTTTCCCATGTATAACCAATACAATGCCAGGTGGAAAACAGGTTTGTGGGAATGTAACCGAATTGGTTCAGGAAGCCTTTCGGCTGCAGGTTGCTACTCACAATTGGGCCCTCTTCACAGAATGTCCGACTATTACGGATCTGGTTTAGTGCAAAGTCACCTGCTTAGTTCAAGCCGTAACCAAGATAGCACCCTCACTGGATGTCTTTTCAAAGAACCAATCTTGGAAACTCCTGTGCAAGTTAGTGTTGCTGAATTTTGGAATACTGATTAGCAGCTGCAATGGAAACATTGTAGCTCCTTGTTGCTGTTGCTGGGACTGTGGTCCAGGGATTATGTCTTGAGCAGTTCATCAGAAAACGGTGTTACTGGGTTCCAGTTTGAGGAAGGCTTATGACGAGTATTTCCAGTCAGTAACGTGTTTTAGATCCGATGAACATATGTACTCTTGTTCTGACACTTAAAGGGGCTACTGACTCTAGTTCTTAAGAAAAATTTGCATATCGTAACCATGCGTTGTAATCAAAACTCATTTGTCTTTGGTGCAACAAATGAAGATTTCCTAACAAGATTCATAATTGGTGTTAAAAAGTAAAATCAATCATTTCTATATAATTGCCCAATTTATAACCTTTCCTTTACCTTGTGCTTCACCTCATAGAACCATGGGAGTGTGCTGTAGGTAGAGAGGAAAAAGAGGAAGGAAAATGGGTTATTTGGTGAAGCATAGGGCATGCGATTGTTGTTTGTTGTTGTATGAAATCACAATCAAAATTGACACAAGTTGCTATTAAACTCTATTTCCTGTGTTAAAAAAAGTCAGTATTAGCTAAAAAGAAACCTGCAGCAGTAGATTTGCACATAGACCTTAATGAGCCCAATTGACCTTCTGTGCTGTATTTACAATTGCCTTAAAATTGTAAGCAGATGTTTGAAAAACTTTTGTTAATAGGTCCCTAACATCTGTTTCACCAATGATATTGCCCACCAAAGCAGTTGTAATTAGTAGAGCACCTAGTGCATGCATCTTTTTCTTATTGGTGCAGATGATCATATTTCTCCCTCAGGTATTAAAGTAAAATCTTATTGGCGCTTTTGTTTTAATAAATTCTACAACATTTCTTTTGTAAAGAGTAAAGTTTTTCCACCAAATGCAAAGTAATGTAATAGTTTTTCCCTATGAAGTCTTAAAAAATGCAGTACAGTACCGATACATCCACTAACACTAGACAAAATGTAGTGGATGATGGAAAAACAGAATGTGAAATACTGTGTGCAGCTGAAACTTTTGATAGCATTTGTCCATTTGTGCTGCTCATATGCATGATAGAATGTGTGTTTCGAGTGGAAAAAAGGAAAAATGAAAGGAAGAAAATCTTAAACTCTGCTACAAAAAAATCCAGTGTCATTTGCCCATTAAAGTTCTTTTATATGACATAGTTTCCATTTATGTGAGAACACAAAAACCTGTCTGCTTGTTCAGTTTATATAGCACTCCTTTCAAAGAAATTGTTATGACAGTCTTCAAGGGTAAAGGTTCAGCTTTAACCTTGTGTTGGTCGCCAGCCTTCATAGCTCTCACGGTTTCATTTTTTTAAATAAACTACAATTTGAAAGTTATTCTTTAACTCCTACTTTATAAAATGTAATATGGAAAATGCAACTCGGGGAGGGAGAGCTGTGCAAAGCTGCCAATAAAATTTCCACTCCAGTTGTTTCCATGTGGACCTCATTGGAGATAAGTCACTAACAGAGGAATAGCCCCTTTTCCAAAGAGAAGAATCTTTTTGGAAATGTTCTGCTAGCTCCCAAAGCAGCTGCTAGGCTTTACAAAGTGCAGAAGCTTTCTACAACATCCCCCGTCTTTTCAAACCTGTGAAATGAAGACTGCATTATGCATCAGTCAGAGTTTGCCTAAATAGGATAGATTTTAGCTACATTATTCGGACAATGCCATAGGTACAGGCTGTATAGCGTTGTAAACTCTCCCTGAGAGTAAGGAAGGGGGGAATTTTAGGAAAGGGGATTCTTACATAGTGTCACATCCCCTGATAGTGCTAGAGTTGAATTGTGGAATATAAGTTGTGGTGCACGACTACGTTATTACAGAGACATGTCCAAGTGTCTTTTGCTAACTTACCTGTATGTTAAATTAATGCTTATATGAATGTCATCAAAGTTACTGAGGCACTAGTGTTATTTGTATGGAACCTATATTAGTAAGAAATGTGATTTTCTACAGTTGTAAGGAGCAGCAAGGTTCGTAGAGAGGGATAGACTTTTTAGGCAGATAGAGTTAGAAAAGAGATTTGGGGCTCACAGTCTCACAGTACATGGTGATTTCTACCAGACGTAGAGAGTCTGGGGTCTGTTGCCTTTTGAATCCAAGGAAATACCCAGGACTGCCATTGATGATAGTCCTTTACTTTTCAGCTTGTGTTACAGATTTCTGGATTAAAAGAACCACAAACAAATGAACAAAAAAAACCCCCACAAAACAAAAACCAAAAAAAAAGGAACTTGTAACATCTTCCCTTCCTTTCCCTGTAGTCTTTGTTTGCATAACAAATTAAGACAAGAGTACAAGAATATGTTATTTATTTTCTGCTAGCAACACCATTCTCAAGAATGTTCCAGTGTGGTGGTTTTTGCAAAAGCTCATTTTCCACAAGAAAATTTCCTAACGTCAATTTCTGTAATGACTGTGCAGATGTACTGTTACTTTTTTGAAGAACTTGAATAATCTCTCAAGTCCCATTTTCCTTCCAAGGGCAAAATGTAAACCAGCTTATTTCCTATTCTTCATGTGGACCTAAAATCACATGGATAGTAATGAAAACGGGTTTTTTCTCAAGAAACATATTTGACTTATCGCAAGAGAGACATTTGTTCATTGCTTATATAGACAAATGTAAAAAGAGAGAACATCATTATGAAAACCAGCTGATATACAGAGGCACTTTTGCAAACCACTTTTTTATGTGGTGAAGATCCTTTCATTGATGCTTAGAGTTATGAAATGGAGGAACTGCACATTTACTACTGTAAGTCATTTCCAATGTGTCTCCTTTCTAATTCAAATAACTTTTCAAAATAAGCAGCAGAGTTAGTACTCTAGGTAAACGATACGTGCAGTTCAGCTTTTGAAACAATCTTTTCATTGTTTCATCAGAAAAAGTCTCGCTTTTTATTTGCTTGGTTTTGCCAGCCTTCTGTTTTGAAGTTGGCTAATCTAAATTTAATCAAAATTGTCAAGTAAAAACACTCTCATATCTAAAATAAGACTAGAAAGATTTCTATTGTGAAAACCCCAAAGTTTTTTGTCAAGTTTGAATTCAGTGGTGATTACATAGTGCTTCTTAGCTTTTAGATGTAGCGTTTAAAGGGGGGAGGATGTATGGATGTGCCCAGGGGATCTTGTATGCTACAGTAAGCTCAGACTTATAGGAATTATTGGGAAACTCTTTTGCAGTTGATGTTTCACATTCATTTGAGTGTCCTTGGCACCTGTGACTTTATAATGGAACTCATTCTAAGTTTCAGTCTGCTGTAAAGATCATCAGATTTTAAAACAATAAACAACAGACAGAAATATTCTTTAGAATTCCACAAAGTTTTAGCAAATGTTTCTGTGTTTAGTTTGCACAAATGCTATCAGTAAATGGAAGCTTGTGCTGTGCTAATAGCAAAGGAATAAATTCCTGGAGAAAATTCCTCTTTTCCTTTCTCTCTCTCTCTTTTTTTTTAAGGAAGTACAGTATCTGTGAATATTGCACTCATTTGGTAGACACTATCAGTAAGTGATCACAGTCCATATACGTACCAGATTGTAATTCAAAAGTTGCACATATTTCCTTGATGTGATCAATACATAAAATCCTGTAGATATCCTTTAGATCAAATATTCATCCATTCAACTTTTCCTCCATTAAACCTGAATGAGAATCAGATTTTTTATATTTAAGCTTTATTTTTTTAGATTACAGATAAGTCATCTGAAATTATTTATGCTCTCGGACAGCTCAGTGTACAGCCTGGAGAAACAGTGAGAACATCTTCTGTGAACATCATGTAGGCCACTAAAGGTTCCATCAGGGCCATTATATTTTTTTTTCCCCACCTCTGATTTCTGTGGACACTGAAGATGCATGTAGCATGTTTCTTATTTTAAGGAAAAAACATTGGATGCAGGTTTGAGAGTTCTAAAATTATTTAGTGTGTGAAAAGTGTAGAACCGTTTTAATGCTCAAAAGTAGAGTTTTTCCCAGAAAAACAACAGAAACAGGAACATGCCAAATTTGAAGTAATGTAGAACAGTCTGATGGATTTTTTTTTTAGACAAGGCCATGTAAAAGTTTTCTTTACAGTAGCAGTGTCATTGATGATATATATTTCCAGTACCAAGTCTCAATACTCAGCTCCCTGTGAGTGGATACGAGGTAACAGAGTGCAAACCGCTGGGGATCTGGGCATTGCAACCATGTTGGCCTTCCCTTATCTATCGAATTTTCATCTACTGAATGATAGAGACATTTATTCACATACAGGTATTGTGCAGCCACCACAATCATGTATTGGAGCTTTGTGGTCCTGTCTGTTTATCTTAAAGTAATGGCAATGTTCAGCCTACAATTAACAAGTGCTAAATCCATTCTGACTGTAGCTTTTGAGTATGCATTGTACCATGCTAACTATTCTGCACTTTCTGAGATGAGCTACTTTAGTGATGTACGTATTAAACCGCTTCATTTGGAGATAATGCCAGTTTTCCCTTTCTTCCTTTATGTTTTTCTCTTTTCTGTCATTTCAGCACTTGCTTAGGTAATGTGTGACATTGCTACAGTTCCTGGGAAGGCCTTATAATCATGGGTCAGTTGTTTCTTCGTGCTTCTAAAGGGCAAAAAATTACCCACATAGCCAATCATAGAATTGCCTAGGTTGGAAGGGACCGTTCAGATCATCCAGTCCAAACATCAACCTAACTGACAGAAACCATCACTAAACCATATCTCTAAGCACTATGTCTACCAGTCTTTTAAATACCCACAGGGATGGTGACTCAAGCTCTTCCCTGGGCAGCCTGTTCCAATGCTTGATAACCTTTCCAGTGTAAAATTTTTTCCTAATATCCAGTCTAAACCTCCCCTGGCACAACTTGAGGCCGTTTCCTCTTGTCCTATTGCTCATCACTTGGGAGAAGAGGCCGACCCCCACCTCTCTTCCTTTCAGGTAGCTGTAGAGAGCGGTAAGGTCTCTCCTCAGCCTCCTTTTCTCCAGGCTAAACAACGCCAACTCCCTTAGCTGCTCCTCATAAGACTTGTTCTCAAGACCCCTCACCAGCTTCGTTGCCCTTCTCTGGACCCGCTTGAGCACCTCAATGTCGATCTTCAACTATACTTGTACAATCCATGACTTCACTAAGGCATTTTGGCAATAAGGAACAGCCAAAAAAAAAAACCCCAAAAAAACAAGTCAGGACAGCTTTAAAGCTATTCTTATTTGTCTAATAGGCAAAATGTTGAGCACTGGACACCTGGTTTTATTTTGAGGTATTGAAGTTTAAAAAGTATTGCAAAGCTTCTAATAAAATCAGAGGTGTTGGAAGCACCGTGCTACAGCCTGGTGAAGGCATCAATGTACCAATGCATTTACATGTTCTTATAGCCAAATGAGCTACATAAGAGAAAAGAGATAAGCTACTTGGAGAAGACATGTGTTTATTCTTCACAAACTTTTTTTTGTTATGAAGCTTTTTGAGATGAAGATGGGCTCGAGTCCCATTGCGCAATCAGCTTTCCTTTGTAGACTTAAAAGTACATGAAGTCAGGTGGTATGAACTAATAACCTGAACTTGCTTTTCCTCCAAAGTCAGACATACAAGGTGAGATGTTATTTTCAGAAGTTGGGAGATGGTGAAATACATCAGTAAACAGTGTGTATGTATTATGGCTAAAGAGCTTTTGATTTTCTTAGGAGATAACCTAACTTTTTTTTTTTAATGCATATGCTGCTTATCTAAAAAAAAAAAAAAAAGTGCTGTAGAGGGAATAACCAGCAATTTTGAGTGTACAGAGTAGAAAGTCTGACTAAATGTATGGAATTTCATGGTTTCATATGGACTGTATGAAAAACAGTAGCATTCATTATATAGTTTGACAAAATGTTCGTGATTGCAGTTGACTTGCAAATTTCTCTAAAATTACACTTCTGTGAGAAAACAGGTCTTTCGATGTGTAAAAATTACCATTCGTTTCATTAGTTTTGACCTCTGTTGATCTCACTAATTCTTAGTTATTCTCATATGTTCTAGTTTTTCTGGGAGGAAAAATGGGACTTTAAAATATCTTATATTCTGTCAGAGATTTGGGGAGATTGTTTCAGAGAGCACCCATTAGCTAAGGTAAGATTCAGTTCCAGTTTCTATTATAAATCTTTGAGAAAACTTTAAAACTCAGTTACCTGAATAAAATTGAATGTACCAGCCATGAGGCTTTTTTGTACACCTTTAAAAGTTAACCCAAAATTTGGTTAAACATTTAAAAAATTGCATGTAAGAAAATTCAGTAAACATGCCGCTGTATTCATGCTTATTTTTTAGAATAATATAGCAGTTTTAAAAATCATAATATGAAAATTAAATTCTCTAAGGGACTAAAGCAAGATACAGATGTTTCTACATTTTTAATGATACCTGAACTTTTTAACATTTAACGTCTTGTAGTTGACAAGTTATTTGGGGAGATATTGTAAACTGTGGTGCGGACAGCTAAAAACTTGTAACTGGTCAGAAGAATTCTGCATAAAATCTGGTTTGCCTCAGTGTACTCATTTCATGAGCGAGTGGAGTCTTGATTTGAAAGAGCTCTGTGCCCTGGGAAGGCAGTGAGTGCGTGTGTGTTATCTGTTTAGTTCAGGTATGACCTCCTGAAAGAAATGCAATTATCCTCACTTACTGCGCTTTTGCTCACGTTCCAGTGTTCTCATAGTGTGAACTGGATTCCTCTTAGGTTAAGCATAACCAGAAGATGTGCTTTGGAAGCGTACCTAGTACATATCAACCAGTTGTTGGCATTCAGTCCCCGGAAGCAGGCTGAGGTTACTGCAACATCCACCCCCAGCCCTTTTACAGTGCGGATGTTGCAGCCTCATTGCCAGCTGTTCTGCTCTGCAAATCTGCTCGTACTGCGTAGCACTACTTGCTATTTACACGTAGCCAGTGTTACCTACGATGATAGAGGGGCCATGTAGTTTTGAGAGAGTTATCAGACTGACTGATAAACTTCAGAGGTTCAGAGGCCAGACTACAACAAAACCTACTGTCTCTTACAGTTGGGGTGGAAGGAAAGTGACTTTCCTTACTACAGGTGGCTGCTAGAATAGGCCTAATTTTTGGTGACTTCAGCTGTCTTTTAGAGGACCCATAAACTGAGGTGAAGCTGGATGAATAAGTATTGAGCAGTCTGAATATTGAATTAATTTATGTTAGTTTGTGTTAGGTTTTGATATCATAACTGGTTTCTTTTCATTAAGCGAATGGTAAAGGAGCTTTTTTCCATGTATTCTTGTTTTTCACTATGTATGAGGATCTCAAATGTCATGACAGGTTGGGGTTTTTTCTGTATTCTGATAGTGTAGGATCTGTCGTACCTCAAGGCTTGTCAGTTCCATTATTTAGGGGTTTATAGCAATGACTGCATAAAAAAGTCAAGTGTTTTCTCCCAGCTGAGGTTAAGAGGAGAACAAAAGAATGGCAAGAATTCTGCATTTCCCTGTAAAGTGCATTGAGTTGTCCTAAGTTTCCTTACATTAGTGCCCATCATTTATCTGCCTTCACTAAGGCTGTTATTTCATAAATTTTGAAGTGCAACCATTTCAAGTTGACCCATCACAAAACTTAGAATTGCAGATAAAAATTAAAGTTTGCATGCCTTTTAACTTCTCAGGAAAATGTTGTTACATACAACTAGAAGAAAGTTCACTTTTTCTTAATTAAATCTCCATATTTCTTTTTCTTTTCTATTTTAAATGAAATACCATATCTCACTACCTGTCATTTTCATGCTTCAATTATTGTTAATTAGCAGCGCTTACCTACTCAGTTTAAAGTCTCACATTCAATACTAAGGTTTGGTCTAAACAGTTTTGTACTATTTAAACCTGTCAGTCAGAGGTATGATTTATTTTTTTAACCAATGTAGTTGTATTGATACAATTCCTAGAATAAATATAGTTATATAGGTATGAGGATATATTTCCACCAATTTATCTTATTTCCCTTTCCTGTCTAGCAGTGTAGTTGTAAAGCAGTACAATGTTTTATATGAGCAAGATTTTAGGAAAGAAAACAGAAGAGGTTATTGCCCTGTTACGTATTTCAACTGGCCAAGGTCACTGTGTGACAGTCCCAGTTCTGTATGATCAAGAGGACATTTCTCGATTTGTATATTGTCAGCACTGTGCCAGTGAAGTTTCAGTATCTCTGCAGGAATACATTCTTGAATGAGAAGATCTTGGTTTTCCATTCCTATCTAAACACAGATATGTTAGTTTTGAATTTTTTTATTTTTTTTTTAGTAAGAGCAGGATTTTCGTCTTCTTGTGTTTGTAAATTATGCTTATAGAATACTTCAGTAAACAGGATTTACTCAATCAAATTTACAGATTAGCTTATTGATCACAACTATTTCATGCTGGAGATCAATGCTAATGTACTTCAAATCTTTAATTGTTAATCCATTTTTGAATTAACATTGATGTTTTTTGGTATAATCCCCGCTCATTTGATTTTTTTTTTGGGGGTGCAGAAGAGTACTTTCTTATCCATTAAGGCATTTATGGGAAGAAAAGGACAAAAAGCAAACAATTCGTTTTCTGCGTATAATTGAAGATGTTGCTCTTAGCTAAAGGATTAATGTTTGACATAATAGTTGTTAGACGTATATTAGGATGTCTTGTGCTACATTTTATACAGAGAGAGATACAAGATATGGGAAAAGTAATAAAATATTTAATGTTTAGGACTGGGAATTTACTCTCATTGTAATCAAGGAGATAGGTATTGGCCTGATTACTGTAAGCTGTTGCTGCAATTCTATAACGTACTAATGTGAATTGCTAACTATGTCTGGTGTTAAATGTAATGTAGGACAAAATGACTGTAGATTTTATATCCCTGATTGCACTGTCTTGGTCTTACTTAATGGGGACAGTGGATAAGAAACAATGCTGACATACAGGATAAGCAGTCAGTGTCCAATACAAGGTTACTGGCTTCATCCACAGTTGACTAGAGGCACCATTTTCTTGGTCTGTTTGGAGAGTGGGTTGCAAGTAACAGGGAGGAAAGACCTCAGTGTGCTATTTTCCTAGTTCCTCACCTGTCTCTTCCCCAGCGTAAAGGTCTGCCAAACCCAAACTCCATAATATATTATTGGCTGATCTTCTTTGGGCAGTTTTTCTATTCCAGAATGATGCTGGAAGGAGGTGGGAGAAAGATGGAAACATCCATCCAGTTTAGATCAGCCTGGATCAAGCAGGCAGGCAACAAATTCCCAGCACAGCAAAACATATGGCAGCAATACAGAAAAGGAGAGAGAAGTTAGAAAGGTCTTTAAACTGCCTTACCCGCGTAAGCTGGAAACAGATTGTGCAGGAGCTTCAGACAAGCTCTTGCTTTATCTAGCAATTAATCTGGTGACACTATCTCATGCTACCAGTAATTTTTCTGAAGGTGGGAAAATGAACTTTCAGGGGAGCAAAAGTTAGACCAGCATGACCACTAAATCCTCAGCAGCAGCACGTACTATTAGATCCACAGTCTATTTTAACCTCAGTTTTTTTGGTTTAGTGTGTTTTGTTGGTTTTTTTTAATAAATAGACTTTCTTAACAATCATTTATATATAAACTTTTAATCTGAAACTCTAAAAGGAGATTATTTGGATGGTAGAGTCAAGCACTTAGGTTAATAGATCCCACATATGCAGTATATTGCATACTTCTGTTTATTGCTTAAGGCACTAATTCCCTTAAGTGAAACACGGTATTTTATAGAATTAAATAAAATTATATAAATTGTTTCTTTACCCACTTTTAATGTGTTAAACAGAAAATCTCTCTAGCAGATGAACATTAAAGACACAGCAAAGTCCACTGTCATCATTGGTATTGTTACTGCTAAAAACTTGACCATGATTTAAGTTAGCTAACAGAGATCAAGCATCTTAGTAAAGGCAAGGTAGTTCTCTTATGTTTTCACATGATTTAGAAGGTGAATTGCATGCCTTTTGAGTCAAGGAAACAAAGAGCATCTTTTGTCAGCGTGCTGACTTGAAGTATGCGCTCGCTGGGCTTTTATAGTCAAGGAGAAGCCTTCATTGGGCCCTGGTTTGGTTGTAGACTCCTCTTGTGGCATATGGCGTGCTAAATGGACGCAGGGTTTGCCCAGCTCGGTTTGGTCCTTCAAACTATTGTAGTCTTCAGCATATAACAAAAAGCAATGAGTCTGCGTGTGCAGCTTTGACAGATGGACTGTGAGGCGCACGCAGAGCATGTCAGCCATTGAAGCCTCTGCAGATAGACACTCATTGTTGTCCCCTTGGAAGAATTTGCTGTTTTTCAGGATTGGGTGCTAAACCAAACAGGTTTTTGCTCTGTTGTAAGAGCTGGAGTTGTAGGCCAGATTTAAGTCAGTGCAAGTGTCAGGCTCTTGAGGAATTGCATACATTTTGCTAGATAAACGTGCTTGTTGGTATTCAATTATTAAAAAGCAGCATGGCCAAGCAGGAAAAATCTGTTACCATTTTAATATGGTTTATGCTACCATGTGGGAAAAAAGTAGCCTTTTATGATTATTTTTTAAAGTAGATAAGAATTGAAGGTGCTAAATGCACGGTCAGAATAATCTCTCTAAAACAGCTTAACTCTGGTGATCAGGAGCCGAATCTCACTGAAGTGTCTGCTGGTTTTTTAATTACATACTTGTCAACATGTAACCTTAGAATATAGACACCATGGTAACAGTTTTAACATTGTCTCTTTAAAGAGCATAATTGTGTGGAGCACAAATAGAAACATCTTGACTCTTGTAGTCTTTTAATCCACTTAAGAGAAATGCTTTTCAATCCATCAAACAGCATTTTCTGGATCTTGTTGAACATCTGTCTGTCTTGAAGTAACTTGGAATAAAAGTCCAAGCAGGTCCTCCCATGCTCTTTTTGTTGTAGACCTTAAAATGAGCATTTAGACAATGTTAGTATTTTGACATTAGATTTGAGCTAAAGAACACTGAACAGAAAGAATGTTGACATTCACTTGGCTGTATTATAATAAAAATTTGCTTGTACCTGTTCCCATACAACAACATGCTTAAGCGTGTGCATTCTTTTAGGCGTGTGAGTGGCTCCACGTGCTCAATGTCTTGTACAATTCATACACTTAGGTGCATGAATACACTTATGTGCATTCTAACACACCTATGCTGTGTTAGAATCATGGTGGTTAATAACTGTCTGGGTAGGTTTTGTGGTTAGTAAAGGCAGTAGGACAACTTTTTCTGGCACAGTGTGAATGCACCAATGGCTGTGTTTATTGGCAGTTGCATCTTGCTAAGTCTTTTGCATAGAACCTGCTTTTCTGTTAATTATCAGAGCACCGTAGCCATGTGGGTATCTTTGGGAAGAGGCGGTCCATTGTTCTGCTTAGGGTTATCTGAGGGACAAGCACCATCTTTTCTGCCTTCGGGAGATCTTCAGGGCTGGTTAGAGGAGCCCTACAGGAAGGTATTCAGAGTCTGGACTGGTTATACTGCCCTTTGGAGAGCTTTCAGGTTTACATGTGAACAGGCTCCGGTGTGCAGTGATCAAAACGCAACAGAAATCAGTAACATTTTTGCTAGGCACGGCATAAACAAAGTGCCTTGATACAGTCTGATCTGATATCTTTTATAATTGTGAGCATGCTTTTACCAAATGCAGTTCAATAACTTACCCTTTCTAGGATGTGATGACCCTCTTCTTTACTGTGGTAGTAGTAGTTTATTTTCTATAATTGGCTTATCTTCATAACCTGATAATAATTGATATTCTAGTAAGGGAAAGTAAGTGCAAAATGGCAGGCAATGCAAAAAGATGAGTCTTGAAAATAGTGGTTTCACCATTGTGTACATACTTTTTTTTTAGTATAGACTTAAATTTCATATATGTAACTTCTTGTTTGGTATTAACATTAACTGAAAAATATTTGCTATAAGAGATAAGTCTATATATATATGTGACCTTTTCCATGGTGGATTACTGTGGGCAGTATTTTCTAGACCCACTATATATTATTGGTCAGTGTAGTCTTTACCTACACAATAATTGAATAACGTTTTTTCATTCCTAATAGGATTTAATTTCATTCCCTAATTTAACAGTTAGGACATAAAAATACATTGTCAGTGTAGCAACTGGAAGCACTGTCAGGTTCCCAGCAGCAGGAACATTCCCTTCAAAAATCTGAATTTTGGTCCAGTTGTACAAAATTACTGATTTTTCTGCAGCACAACCTTCTTCTGTAACTACAGGAACATTTCTACGTGTTGTGTGTCTTTTAGGTCATGAGAAAGTAAAGCATTTCCCATGAGCTGTCTTTCCAAGGATGTGGGGTAGTTTTGCTGTAAGATCAGACTTAACACAAGTGTGTGATGTAACTCTCATCTTACTAATTGTATGAGTCAAAATACTGTTCCCCTTCCTACTTCTCTGCCTTTCTCTTAAAAAACCTCAAGTATTTTATTAGGAGAAGGTATAGCTTCTGATCCTTTTCCTTTCTCTTCACTTCAAATGAGATTGAGATTCCTAATTTTCAGTTATAATCTTCTCACTTAAGCTTTATTTCATACTAGGAGTTGTACTGTGAGGCTTCAGTGGTATCCTGAAGAAAAGTATTCAATATTTCTTTAAACTGTGCAGGTTTTCTCACAGTATTCTTTCACAAATATGTTTACATATCATAAAGTGTTAGTTTCCAGTTTTGTATCTTTTATGGAAAGAAATTGATAGAAAAGGTTTTGCAGAGCCAAATTCTTTCTTACTTCCCCTTTTAAAGGTATTTTAAGTAAATCCAATGTATGTTTGCTATGCTGTACAAATGAGCTGCTTTCATTGCTTCCATCTGCTTCTGGTCAAAAATACCTTTTCAGAATTCTTCTAACAAAATCTTAAGGATGAAATCTGGAGATAAATTCTGGAAGACCAAGACACCTTGAGTTTATGTATAAATATTTATAAACCTACATGAACATAAATACTGCTGCAAAAATACCTATGGCACAAAAAATGGTGAGTTAAAGTGGAATTGACAGTATATTGTTTAGCTGTGAACTGTTAAAAATTACTGGCATTGTGTCACTTCTATAACTTTTTAAAGTTCTTTTGCTCTGAGTGATATGAGAAAGTCATTACCTTATTTTCTGGATGGAAGTCTGTGTTAAGAGCTATTCCGCTGTAGGATTTTCAGTGAAAAGTCAATCCTTATCTTTTAAATGCAATACTAAGTAGTAAATTAACTTCTAATTTAGTTTTCACTTTTTACTTAATTGTTCTTAATGGACTTTTTTTGTAGCCATTTCTTATGATTCAGTTATTTCTGTGAGCAGAGGTTTTATCCCATTAAACTTAGGCGAACTTACGCCAGTCCATTGTATTGTGGAAACTATGTGTTTGGGTCATTTCCTGTGATTTTAGAGTGTGAAACATTTTAATGTCAACATTGCAATCTTTCACTAGCCTTTCAGTTCCCTTTTTGAAAGGCTAAATGGACATCATTTTTGTTAAGGGGAAAAAATACGTTAAAACACTTTTTTTTTTTTTTTTAATCTTTAAGTAGGTCAGTTTGTGGTAGTCAGAAACAGTGGAAAATATTAGTTTGGATTTTCCATCTACTCTTAAAGTGTCTTCAAGACGGTGCTTGTGTGCTGATGGCAGGATTATTATCACAAAAGCAGACGCAACTGAAAGTTAGTTGTGTGACGGCTTAGCAAAATGTGGTGGTACCAAATCCCTTCCCCCTGCTTAGAGTGAGAATTGCTCGCTGCTGAATTGCTTGCTTGTCTTGCACGTTATATTCTGAGTTTGTTTACACGTAGATGTCGGCAAGGCATTTTAATGAATAGTGTTGACTAAAGAACAGCTAGATGAAGTATGATCTCAAACAGTCGTAAAATTCTTTTTGCCGTAGTCTTTTGGCCTAAAAAACAGAATTCCATTCCTTTTCTGGATTGAAGGCATCCAGTAGGTAGACGTACCATAACCCTTGATCGGTTGCGCTAGCAAATATTTTAATCACCATGCTAGACAGCGTATGTGTATAGTGAGAGGGTGACAAATGAGTTTGTGGAAATGACACTGTTCTGTTGTTTTTTCTTCATTTAGCCTGTATCAAATTTTATCAGGTTACAAATGAAATGAGACTTTTCTTAGCTGTAAGGAGTTTTTTTGGGATCTGGTAGTCAAGAAATGTTCTGTGAAGGATAGTTCACTATTTGTGATAAGTTTTATGAGGTATGTTAGTCTTTCATGAGGAGCGATGGGCATTCGTTTCACTTTGTAAACTTGGAGAGTAGGCAATAATAGAAAATACATGTTTTCAATGCAGTTTTCTAAAATGTTTTGTGCATCTTTTTGTAAGATACCTACTTAATCCAGTTCTGATGATGGTATTGCACGCTTCTTAACCTGCTTCTAGTATATTTTATGCGCTGAAAACACCAAAAGATTCTAGGTATACAGAAGGCAAAAGGTTTCCTTTTTGGTTCTCCCAATCACAGTTCAGCCTCAGGACAGCAATAGTAAACAAGCTTGTATTGCCTTTTGGTATCCTCTTCATCTGGAAGTGAATAATTTTGTTTCATAAGTATTAATATCATCTTTATTCAAATTATATGGTTCCACTACCGTCTCATAATTATTAAGAAAATTTGTCTCATAATATGAACTACGCCTATTTTGTCTTGATCCCCATCTTCTTTTACTCTCTGTCTTTACTGGTGAATAAGGATTCTGGTTTTGACCTTTCAGACTTTTGATGTTGCTACCTGCAGAACAGAAGGTATCCAGGTGACATTTAGCCTGTTTGGAAGTTTCCTTGCTTTATCACTTGTGGATGCTTAAGTTGCTGACTCAGATACAATATTCAGTTAAAAATCCTGAAAATTGTCTAACTGTGGCATGGTGTACAGACTGAACAAGCATTTGACAATGTTATTGGCATATGTAAAACTCAACATTGGTGTTTTAAAAGCACCACATTCTCAGGTAATAACTTCATAATCTATGGTTTTTTTCTTTTCGAAGTAAAAGCAAACATACCTAAACGTATTTGCTTATGCTGTATTGCTGAAACAGATACTAAGAAAGTTTTGTACATCAGTATTTGCTTAAAGGAGACTTAACTGTCTTCTTTTATAGTGGATTTGCAGTGTCATGGAAACTGTGACAAGTTCTATTTACAGTGGTAGCATTAATATAAGTGTATTTTTATGTATTTGAATTTGTAATAGTTTTTAAGAGATTGTGCTGTTTGCAGGTGCATCAGAAAAGATGCGTTGAATGTTTTCTATCCGACATATTGTAACAGAAGTCGGTTCTTTAAGACCTTGCAGTTTTAATGAACCATCTTATTGTCAACTCTCAGAATCTACTAGTGTGCCTTCTGGTGACGTTGTTGAGAATTTTAATGCATTTTAGTTCTCATTCGGCACGGCCTATGTGCTCCTCACGGGAGGGTCTTTGGAAATAGGATTAACTTCTGGAGGAATGCATTAGCCATGCCACAGAAGTAGGCAAAGCTCTAACTAGCCTGATAGATTGCTCCACGCTTCAAATCCTCCTAACTACCCCCTCCCTCTTTTTATTGACAGCTTCTTATTGAGCGGCCAGAAGCATTAGTGTATTTAGGAGTTAGATGTTTTGTATGATCCCAGGCTGATCTCATATTCGCTTTCTGAAATTAATTCGACACTGCTTTACATGTTAATCCGCAAAGGATTGATTTTGGGAAGGTCAGAGCAGTGCAGCCTCAGAAAATGGAAGAAAAGCTCCACTTAAAACAGCTCATTTCAGTTCCCAGAAATACGTATAGATGCCTTTTCATTGTGACACTTAGCCAGCTGTAGGAGACTTGGTCATCTTACAGAATACATCAAATAGTGGTGTTTGATGGGATCTGCAAGGAAGTTGAGCTAATTAAATTTAGCTTCATTAGCCAATTGCAGTTTACAAATGGCACAACTATGCTTTGAAAACCTGCGGTATAACAAAAAATTCCTGTCGTCTTTTAATCACAAATGTGACTGCATACTAAAAGCAATCAGTAACAGAGCTTATATTTTTTCTCTTAATTGACTGCATATTTATAGAATTTTCAGAGTTGCTAAATCTGGAAATAAATACACATGGAAAAAACCCTTCATTGTGGGATATGCTGGTATTGGACCATTATGGATAAATAGTGTGTTTTATTTGGAGCTACACAAAAGAGCAGGGGACTCAAATGGTAAAGTATTGTAGCAAGAGCAGAATAAGGACATCTAATAAAAGAAAGTATTACAAATATTGAGAAAGTGTAACTGAACTGCAGCTGCAGCTTGCTGAAATGATTCTTTTCATTTGAAAGCAAATGTCTCTGGGGTGATGATGGCTTCTGGTATTTAACAACGTAATATATTTGTATGAATTGAAAAAGTCAAGCACAAAACTGGATTGTTCTTTACTGTGTGAATTAGCTTAAAAATAAATACTGTCTATTTTATATTAAAATGCAAGAGAAGTTTTTGTTATAAATCACTTTTGGCTTGTAGATTCATTAAACCATCACAATTAAAAATACCAGGAAATTAAATATTTTACAGTTTGTATTTTCACCTTTTCTGCTTTAACTTTCATGAATGCAATGTACATAAACTATTTTACAAGAAAAAAAAATTTGGATTCACATTTGGTTTGCAAGAGTCCAAACTGTTTTAGGTAAAATTTGTCCCCAAAAGCCTATAAATGTCTAAACTTGACTGCATTGCTCCCTGAAAGAGTAGTGAAGCCTTTTATGGAGTTCAGATGTGCTCCGTTTTTGTTTTCTCTTTCTTTTTTTTTTCCTGTTATTCCTGACTAACATTGAAGTCAGTAGTGTGAATCTTTACTGAGTATTTTGTTTTAGTAAATATGCATGTGAAAAAAGTAAAGAAAACTCTTTAAATAGAAAATATTGGTCTGGACTGACTTTCTGAAAATGCCATGAAAAGCATGGAGCATTTCAACCTAGTATAACTACTTGTTTTGTATTATGCCAAGGGAAGAGTTGTCATAACAAGGAAAAATCGAGCAATTTTGTTGGAGGATATGTATTATCATTGCTGTGTGTAGACCTTGTCAGGACATTGTGAAGATATAGTTTTCTCATTTTTTGGAGGAGTAAGTTGTGAAATAAAAGTAATTCAGTCTTTGTTGATCGGTCATATTCCCAGTCTGTGGCTTTCTAGCAAAAATACTCCTGTAGTGTTATGTACGATCTGAATACTCATGAATGGAAGAAGATGAAAACAAACTTAGGGATGTTCAGAAAACAATACAGTGATTAGGTTGGATAGGTTCAAACTGAAGGAAGATTGCACAAGCTGATGGGCGACATGTTGACCATGAAGACATCTTCAGGGATCTGCATGCAATGTGAAGAGAAGTGACTTAGCCTAAAGAAAACCAAGGTGTCTTTAAGATAAATTAAGAATAGTATAGAAAAATAATTTGTAATACTGTTACAATTCTTAGCTGTGATGGCCTAAGTGTTTAAGTTAGGTACAGCATGCAAAGGAAGGTAATACCTCTTGTTAGACCATCTGTTCTTGAACTTCTTAGCATTGGCCCCCTTGATCTTGTATCTTTCCTTGTGCCTGGGTGATGGCTACTGGCACTCTGCAAATTAAGTGTACTAAATGGCTGCTATGTTGGCTGTTGAGGAGCTTTCTCTCAACTTTTAATTCATTCCATCTCTAACTCTTTTTCTTTTTCATCTTGAGGAATTAAATCTGAGTCTCTTTAGGTAAACATAATTATAACATAACAATTATACCATTAATAATAATAGCAAGTTATCCTAAGAAAAAATGCTTATTCATAAAGCAGGATTTTGTGCACTACCACTGATCTTCTGAGATTAACCTGTACTGTGATCGCCTGCAAGGGCACTAGCTGTTGATAGGTGTGTTCTTTAAGGTTGAGTCACTTCCTCTGTCTGCAAAGTAAAGCCATTTAATTTTTCTGTTTGACTTCTTTTAACTGATTTTTAAGAATTGTGTATCACGTCTCCCACCTAAATATTTTGAGAAGATTTAGGAGTGTGACTTAAGAGAAAGACTGCCAGCATGGGAAGGAAACCGGCTTCAAGCGAGAGATGAAAGATACGTAAAGAGCAATGCATGCATATAAAGTATACCTTTTCTATTGACAGAGTATATAATGATGTAAAAGTCATTCCTTAAATGCAAATAAAATTGCTGCACAGATGAGTTCATACAAAAGAAATCCATTGAGGGTTGTTATATGGAAAGATACTGCCTTTGGCTTGGGAAGCCTCTGAGCTGCGAATTGTTAAAAGCAGGGAGACTGTTGTGGAGAGCTATAGCTTTGTGCTGGCTCTAGTCAGTTATTCTACCCTGGCCATGCTTTGGGTCATTGTAGTGGTTGGGATGCTAACTTAGCTGAAGCTTTGCTCTGACACAGCATCGTCTTTCTTATGTTATTGACTCAACAGGTAATATAGCCAGGCTTGAAAGAATTAGTCTACAGCATGTAGCACAGTTCAGTGTACCTCTTGGCAGATGTTTACACAAAAGTTGAAGATGAAATGCTGCCTCAAGGAGGTCTTTCTGGTGTGGGAAGGAATTAAAGTTTCTCCCTCCAGAAGAAATGACCCTTTAATCAATCAGACCAGAACCTCATCCTTTAACTACCGTGTTGACACTATGCAACAAGATTTAGTATGAAAATTTTCTCTCAGAGTTTTTTTCTATTTTTTTTCCCCAATAGATTATTCAAGAAAAAAAAAATCTGAATTTTAGAGAGATAATTTTCAAAGTAGATATGTGGTTATCCACATTAAATTTGCCCAATTGCTATTAAGAGCCACTGGTTTTGCATTTGTTTTGTAGACTGTCCATTCTGGTAGAAATTCATTGATGAACTAACTGAGGCTGTAGTTATTACTAGCTTTTTGACTGTATAAAGTAGTGTATCTGACAAGTACAGTACAATGCTCTAACATATGGTGTGATATGGAGTGCCATAGTATTATCTGTAATGCTTTTTGGAATAAGAGGCATTTTTCAATCCCCCTCCTCAAGCCCTAGGCTGTACTTTTGATGTCTGCCACTCTAGCCAAATTCTGAATTTTTCCTTTCTCAATTCCCCGCTTCTTATATGTGTTCAGAAATCTTTTTTTAAGTCTTTTCTTTCTTTTAACAGTTCCAGGTTGTGGAATATACCTTCTTTTAGCCTTGTTGCAGCTGTTTCCCATCGCAAAAAGAATTACTGGTTGTATAGGGAGACTTGAATCGCCTTCTTCCCAAAACTAACAGATGGCTTAAAGATACCTTTAATTGAGGCTGTGTTGCCTTTGAGCACTTACCAATTGGTGATTTTGGAAAAAGGGCTTGTTTGAGGAAATCTGAAGCCCAGTGCAACACATAATTATGCTCCTAACTGAAGGCGTGAGATTCAGTGTGCAGCTTTCCCTTCCCCCTTTGCCCTCATGCAGAAAAGGTAGAGAGATCGTTTGACAGAACAGGAGTCATAATGAATAGGAAACATTTCCTAAAGCTGTGGCAGAAAAGTGGAAAGGGTGTGAATGGAAATTACTTGTTAAAAGGTGTTTTATGTGCAATCTTATACCACAGTTACTCAGGACTTTAATAATAAATACTATCCATCCTATAAGCTAAAGAGGTTTATTGAGAAACTAAGGTAAACATCTTCCATGCCATCTTCTATTGCTGCCCTCAAACTTTGTCCATTAGTGTTTAGTTTGGGATATGAATGTGAGAGAGAGCACTTACTTAACTCAGTGGAAAACCTTGGACTGAAAGATGGCCCTCATAGGCTGCTTCCATTCTTAGCGCTGTGTTTCACGGTTGAAAATGGTCAACGAAAACAGCGCTTCTGTACATCTCTGCCATAGATGCAGCTATTAACAACGTCTCATGTTTTTGCTTTCTGATTCAACTGATTCATAGGTACTTGCTCTTTGCCCTCCAGCCCTTCTCCTGTGGCTCCACAATGCTTTGTTTCACATATAAGAAAAATTCTGAAAAAGCTGGAAGGAGACTGTTGAAACTATGCAGTTAGAAAAAGAGAGTCAGTTCTCTCCTGGGTTTTACCAACATACAGGGAAAAGAAATTATGTTGGTACTAGCTCTGTACATTCACTGATACTGAGATTAAGGAAAAATAACTATGGGGGTACACTAGGCACTTTATGAAAACATTTGCTTACTGTTCTTATTATATTCTCACTTCTTTTTTTTTTGAGGTGAGCAAATCTATATTGCCCACTCTCAGATTTTTTTTTTTTTAACATCAGCTACCTTGAAACTAAGGCTTCATACAAGATGTAATCAAAGGCAGCGGGGCAGAAGAGAAACACAAGGACTGAACTTTTTTAAATGCATTTTTTTTAACTGAGGGAAATGATTGTTTCCAATCATCATAGCTTTTCACATTCTTTTGTCATTTCTGATTGATAATGTCTTGCACAGAAGGGTGCAGTCAAGCACTTTGCATATGTAATTATTTATGCATGTAATTATTTCTAATCACTACTTAATATAATAGGCCATACTGACATAAATATTTTAAAGTAACAATAATTATTCTTACATCTCCATAAGCTTCAGCTCTTAACCAAGTTAAGGCTGCAGAGAATCTTTGTACAAAGATCAGATTGTGAAACAATACAAAGGAACAAAAGTTGCTGTTTTCTGACTGTGGCATCTTAGTGTATTAATAGATAGTGCTTCTGCTACCTAATTATCAGCTTGGTATCCATTCTTGTTTTATCTGGAAGTCAATCTGTAGACTTCATCTTACGAATTTGATTTGCATATAGTGTTGAGCATGCTGTCCTGAAGTCTGAAATCCCATGCAGAGTAAGTACAGCAAAGATAATGGTGAGCTTCCTGCCATTGCTCTTATAGTGTGCTTCATGCCATGTCTTCAGGGAACGCCTCTTGAGATGGACAAAATCATGCTAACCTGCGGAAATGTCAGCAGAGATGCCAGTGATTTGTCAGTTGATGCCATCTGCTGCAGTATTAACACTGAATGGGAGTGGGTTGTATTTTGTGGAGGATTTAGCTCTGTATGTGTTTCATAGGGTAGCCTGGACTATTTATACATATGGAAGCGGCACTTCTGAATGCGTCCTAAAGATTTGGAAATGAAATATCAAATCAGTCTTAATAACATGCTTTTTTTCACAAAACCTTTTCCTTTTTCATCTTAGCTTTTGTGGTGAAACTTTCTTTTTGTAGCCTGATTACCGAATATTATTTATTGATTTTGAAAGCTCTGTGAACAAAATTATATTTTTGTTTGCCTAATAAAATATTTCTTACAGAATTATTCACTATCACCTCCTGTGATTTTTAGTTCTGTTCGTACAGTTCCCAGCTGCATTATCTACCCCCAATGTAGAAAATTAAGTCAATGTAAAAGTATACTCTGTTTTTTAAAAAGAGGTCACGAATAGCCTTTCTTCCCTCGGTAGTCACCAGTGTTCTTATTATGCTTCATTTATATAGTTGGAGGATTTGGGAGAACCAGCTGGGCCCCCTGTCTGCACTCATCAAGAGTTAATTTCTGAAAGAGGTGCTGTTGTCATGAACAAGTGCAGAAGGTACTCTGGTGGTCCTGCCAAACAACAAGAGCTCTTAATTAGCAGCAATGTTCAATCAGACTGCTTAACCTGCCACAGAGCAGAGGAGGTCATGTTCCTTCCTGATGCACTGCCAGCCTAAAAAGCACCCAAGAACTGATCCCAAATGTGTTGTTTTGTTTTGTTTTGTTTTTTTAAAACGTGTACTTGGTTCCTAGAGACAAGGAAGGCAAGGCATGATCTGTTCTTGAAAACTGTCATCAGTAAAGTGAAATTTTATTTTTTTGAAGGATGTAGGGATTTATTCTTCTGTATAGAATGCTCTGTCATTTTTCAGGGAAAAATATTTTTCATTGTAATCCTGAAGAATATGAAAATTCATAGACCTTCTATGGCTTGATTCTGGTCCAGGAGGGGGTTGCCCTGGACTCTAGTTATTTTATAGAAGATTTGCTAGTCTACAAAAATAAAAGCAGAAGCCAGTGACGCTTTGCATTGCATTCTTTGTTCTCATCGGCATGTCGTGTGATATTTGAATGCTTAACCGCTAATGATGTGTAATGCCATGTCTCTGAGTTGTTGGAGGGAAGTTTCTGAGAGCGGCATGGCTGCCTTGGAGGCCATTAGCTGTGATATAGAGCTCAGGATGTAAAGTGCTAGATGATGAATTCCTTTAAAAATCAAATTCTTGAGTTACTAATTATTGCATATAAATTATGAATGCTAGATGTCTACCTATGTATTAAAGTATTTTATAGAATGAAGATAAATAGCAAATCAAAAAAGGAGCCCAAAGTAAATAGTTTGTTGCCGTATGAGCAACTCCATGTAAAGTGGTCCATGCAACAGACAAAATTTTTGAAAACAAAACGCAGCAAATGCCAGAATATCAGTAACAATAGTCTCAAGAAAACTTACTACTTGCACCAGTGAAACTGCTTGTTTGCCCTTTTCAGTGTCAATCAGCAGTTGAAATAAAAACAAATAAAATGAGCAAACAAAGTTATGCCTGAGCCAGTTCCCAAGGATCCATATCTTTTGGTTTATATTGTTTATTTCCGTTGATGGTCCTCTTCCACTGGAAGGATTTTGATTAATACCTGGGGTGGGGGGTCGTTTCCAGTTTTTTTATGCATTTAATTCTTTTCCATCTTAGTGTTCAAAAACTGAAAATGGACATATATGATACTATATTAATGAATGATCATTACCAATAAAATTGGGAAACTAAAAGCTGAGGCCCCATTTTAAAGTGAAAGAGTGTCAGTTTTTTAATTAAAGATCTCATTATACAGCTTACATTGAAAAGTAGCTTGCTATTCTAGTAATGCAATTCCAATCAGTTGCAAAAGATGCAAAGGTAATGTTCAGCAGGAATAAAAGTTGCAGTTGCAGATGATTAACAGGAAAATCAAGGGAAGGAGGAAACTGAAACTGTAACTACTGTTTCTATAGGTGTGCAGAAAACTTGTTAATAATTTTGTGTAAAACATTTCAGTTGTATGCTCACTTCAACCCTCCCTTCTTTTTTATTTGAAATGTATGAGGGATTTTGAATATGTGAAGAAGAGATCCCAGAAAGTTTTTGTTTGCTTGTTATAGCATGGGAAGATGCTGTAAACCACCAAGCTAAAAGAAACTACTTGTAAGCTTAATTTAATAAGGAGCAGGCTTACTAGTGTAGAGATCTTTTTTTTCCTAAAAAATAGTAGTACTTCTTTGTTTCTCAAAATTCCTTATTTTAAATTATTTGAGATATTTGTTGAAGTAACTCATTGAAACAAGAAAAATATTTGCAAGATATGATAGTACAATTTATTTAAATTTCCTTTAAAAACGAAAGGTTTTAGTGAAAATTTACCTCAATAGAATGTGAAGCCACTAATAAGTGAAATGTTAGCAGATTAACTGTATTTCTTTGTGGTTTAACAATGATGGGGATTTAAGTGAAGTAGTACCAGGGACATATATTCCTCTATGGGAAGAATGAACTGAAAAGATGGAATTCCTATTTCATACATGTTTCAGAGTTTAAAATGCATGATTCCTTTTTTATTTTTATATTTGGAAAAAAACATACATGCACATACAGGGGTGTATGCATACAGACACAATGGGACCAATTTTTTTGGCTTTCTGGGAAGTCTCCTGTGCTGAGAAGAGACTGATTTGAAGGTATAAATGGTTACTGTTTACAGTAACATTCAGGATCAAAATGAGTACCTGGGCTGAGATGAGCTAAGTAATTTCTCTAGTGTTGCTGCTTTGATTGATGTTAACAAAGTCTCAGAATACAAAAAATTTTCATTATTGCTGAAATAGTTATCTTACAAACTGTAGCTGTCCGACAGCTATTTTCTACTTTTGTAAGAAAAAGTTGTTTCAGTGCTTGCGTTGCTTGATTACTCTCCTAGATTAACTCCTGAGATTGATGCATATACTGTATGCTATACCATGTGTTACAACATAGGGGTGTTATGCCCAGGTGAAATAAAAAGAACAGTTACGCTTGTAGAGGCTTTTTCCCCCCTTCCTTGTTTTTCGTTTTGGTTTTTTGGGTTTTTTTTTTTTTTTACTTAAAGCCTTGGAGTTCTAGGACAGCTGCCTGCATTAGTGATCATCTAACTACTTTATGAGTAGTTTAAATTAAAAGAACCTTTTAATATATTTCCAGTGCAGATAGTTGTATAAGCACTCGTGTAAGTCTTAAGTGTATCAGAAATAACTTTTTAAGAAATCGGCTTCTTAATTGGCTAAAAAAGAGAATCACTCTTTTTTAGGAAGAAAAGACAGGTGATTGCCGCAAAACCCCTTTCATAAATATCTTTGCTTTGGTGGGAAAAACCTGGCCCAAAGAGGCTTCTTATACAGCAGATGCGTGGATGAAGTAGAGTTTAGTGTATGTACCACTTTTGTAGTCTTCTTTACTCTAATTTACATCTGTTGCAAATAGAACCTTTAATGTTGCTAAAAGCAAGAATGACTTCCATAAAAAATTATTATATAAATCTTAATAAATGCAACCTTTCATTTTTAACTTTGTATATAGGATTGAAGCTACAGCATTCAGAGAATAAGGATTTTTTCTTTTTGCTTTTTACTGATTTGTGAGATTAAGTAAATTAGAAGTGTCCCAGGACATGTTATTCAGTATTTCTTTTTCAGTAAGGTTTGTAGGGGCCTGTGCTCTTGAAATAGAAACAAATAACTGTATATCTGCCATCACTACTGAAGAAGTGTCTAAGTACAAAAGGTGGCTGGCTATTAAGACTTTTGCATTAACATAACACTTTATGATGGCAAGAAGAGACCATCCATTTCCATAGAGGAAAAACATGTTGGAAATCCTTTTCTATTACTGTGTAGGTGAAGATATTGCATTAATGGTTTTGCACGTGTATGTTTATCATGATGCGTACTTTGTTCTGATGGCTTTGTACAGCTCAGAAGAGTACAGTGCATGCGCTAAGTAAGGATTTGAGACAAGAACGTCTGCTGTCTTCCTGAGAAGTGTGAATGCTGGGCTCTTCCTGAAGCCGGTCAGTTTGTTATTCGTAGAATGCCAGTTATTATCTTCAGGGGTTTGGTTTTTTCCCTCCCGTTGCCATTTTGTCTAATGGTGTGTTTTTATAAATTCAAATTCTGAAAGATAAGAATGGGAAGATGTAGGTGGAACTGAAAAGAAATAATTTCACTGATGGACTAAGAAATTTTGTAAATCTTTAAATTTAAGTCTTACTTTTAATCTAGTTGTATCTACATGAGTCTTACAATAATTATGTGCATTTTGTTTGCTCTCTATTCGTAACTGTCATTGGAAACTCGGACAGTTAGATTAGGATAATAATTCTTCATGAAAGACTGGATTTCGGACGTCAAGCCCATGAAATGAAAAAGCAAGAAAAAGAGCATATCAACCCCCGAGGCAGTATAGTTTCCTTAATTACAGTAAATGTTGTATGGGTTAACCAGCCTACCGAAAAAAAAGGAAGGAGAAGGAAAAAAGTACTTTTAAAGTGCATCTTATGAGCCTGAATGTACAGGTAATATTTTGAGTATTCAGATTGGATATGATGTTCAGGTTTTGACCTCTTTTTCCTCTAAAGGTCTTGGGAAGTCTCTTCTAGCCTTGAAGTCTTTCAAAAAAAAGTTCATCCTTGTCAGTGTGGTTGCCCATTCTTGTTCTGTCTTCTCTTATTCTTAAACTGTAGTGCCTTTGAGACAGAGACCAACTTTACTGTATAATGAGTTGCATACTGAAGTCTCCTTCATAACCGAGAGAGGGTAATTACTTTCTGCCTGAACTTCGCTTGCAGTTTCCATTTGGAAAATATTTTCCAAATTCCTTGCTGTGAAGAGCAAGGTAACACTGTGTATTGCTGATAAACAGCTGCTGTAGTTTGTTGCTGAGGTGGTTCCATATAATGAGTAGGAGTATGATGTTTCCCATCTTTCCTACTTTCTGAATTCTAGTGTCTGTGTGTTTTTAAATACACACCAAAAAAAGTACCTTTAAAAATTAAGGTGTTGAGTGTGCAACTATTTCAATTTGTTCTCTTAAAGTGAGATGCCTATATTTCTAAAATGAAGGAGGGTATTCCTTAAGTAGAAGTGGAGCCAGGCATCCATCCATTCAGGATGGAGCATGCCCACTACCATTGCTAAATGCAACTGGACTGAAATTTTAGATAGGCAGAAAGTAATTGCACAGTTGGCATTTAGCCAGGGACCTAGTATTACTATTCTGGAATATCATGCATCAATTATTTTATAGAATAAAATTAGAACATTCTGCGTATGGCAATGCAGTTAACAGTAATGACTTCAAAGGGTATTTGCACTGTATTATGCTCATGATTCACAAATAATTAAGACTTGAAGACCTAAAAGTATCTTATAGCTCTGCGCAGAGATGAACCTCTGTTCAACTGTAATTTCACAGGCTGGAGTGAGATTTAAGCATTTTTTGGAGTGGCTGTACATGTTTTCTGCATTAGTGTATTGGGACTGGGTTGTGTGTCTTGGAATGCACTTGAAATATGTTGGGTGGTTGCACATGTACTTGATCTCATTTGCGTCATTACAAGCAGAAGAAGTAAAAATAATTCTTTCTAACTTGATCTGATGAGCATCAAACGTGTATTTTAAAAAAGGAAGAAGTGTCATGGAAGTTCACTGTTTTGATTTTTCAGCTTGAAGAAAATGTTTGAACATTTGATGAGCAACCAAAGACCATATGCATTTAAAGGTGGGAAGGCATGACAAAGTCAATAACTTCTTTTGCACTTGTATATCATTTAATGTATAGTTTAGCTTAAGCTGTTTTGCTGTAATCAACCTTGGATCTCTACTGCATGGATATGAGATCTGGTTGTTGTATAGACATCACCCCCAGGAGTCCGAGAACCGTCTAAAATTTCCTGTGTACCTTTGCCTTGGATTATCGGACATAAAAAATGCTGTGGTTTTACCATGCATCTTTTGCGTGATTAGTGAAATGTTAGTTGGCCTTGACGTTCAGTAGATGGATGGAAAACGAAAGTCCAGGTGACTCCTATACAGAGGTCTAGAACTAGACATGGTAATTTGAGGCCCTGAAGCCGTTTCAACAGTGCTTTTCAGTGCATAGCAGTAGATGAGTTTATGGTTAGAACTGTGGTCAGACATTCATTCTACTCGAAGGCAAAGGCACAGCATATTTGAACATGTGCAACAATGTCATATTTCTGGAACATGATGCCTGTGGTAGTGGGACAATAAGAAGTTTTCCATAAAACCTTTTCCTATAATAATTTTGCAGTCATTTGCACATACACTGTTTGATTTATTTCACTGCCCCCCAAGTGCTTTCATCCCCAGCCATGGGGTATGTGATAAACATGATAGCCACAGCTCGGTCGTAGACCATCGTGCCATTGTCTCTGATTTTTAGACATACATGCTACTGATCTGTGTCACCCGTGGGATTAGAAATAGTACCCACAGGCCTTCACTGCCTGTGCAAAGTCAGAAGTTCAGAGCCCAAACAAAGCACATCCTTCAAGTTGCTCCCAGTGAGGGACTTTGGTGAAGATGCAAAGCTCTTCATAACATTACATGGAGAATAATTACACAGAGTAGTGGAACAGTAGCGCCCAATGTATCTAAGTCACTAGCTGTATCATTTTTCAGAAACAGCGCTGGTATGCTTTTTGTGCTTTTATAGTATCATCCATCTGTGGTTTTTCAAATGCTTTGCCAATAGTTATCATTTAGCTTTCCAAGATCTCTTAGAAAGACTGTAGATAAATAGTGGTTAAGTGCATACTAACATGGGGAAACAGAACCACAAAAATTATGATTTTGCTTTGGATCCTACAAAAGCATACATAAAAAATTGTTTATGGGAAGATCCCATACTGTCAAAGTAGGATTGAATAGCAAGTCGTGACTGTCTAGACAAATCAAATTGATTTTATCTAATAATAGTAGATTGAAACCAAAGTTTTAACCATTGCCTGAATGCAACCTTGAATATTCAAAACTACTAGAAGAGGGGGACTTTGATCAAAATTTCAGGGTTATTTCCTCCCCACTTTGGGTGAGATAAAGTTTTTCTTATCAAGTGCAGACTGATACTGATAATTTATCCTATTCAGCGTCATGTTTCTTTTCTCTTCTGTGATGATGATGATGATGATAATAATAATAATAATATATTATTTTCTTTGCTTATGTAAGTGAAGTCTAAACTGAACTCTGCCATGCCCATGCCATCCTCATATGATAGCCCAATACGCAGCCCTAACACTGGGGTAGAAGAATGCTCGTCAGGACTGCAGAGCTTTTGTGGCAACAGAAACTTAATCCCAGTTTGTCTGGGAAAGAGGCGGCCATGCGAACAGCTGCATTTCATGAGGCCTCATGGCAAACTGCCTTGCAGATAATGTTTTCACTGAGTTGCAAGACAATCAAAACCATCAAAATATAGTCCAGCGATGTTAGTCAACCATGCAAATAACTTTGCATTCATATGGGAAGACACATCTATGATTATTTATTTCTTCTTTCAAGTCCTTCAATTTATAGTGAGTGCTGTTTAACTGGATTATCAAAACTTTCCACTAGAAAAGACCTGTGGGATTTTATTGATGTGCATGTGCACTGTCAACAAAAGCGGGGCTAAGGGAGTGACTTAATTTAACTGCAAACATTTTTTTTCAGTTCCTAGAATGAGTTAATTTTTCTGGGTTTATGTACACCTATAGGGTATTGCAAGCATTGTTTGGACTTAACTCCTCACAGTGTCTGTTCCACCTGGAAAGAACTGCTTAAGTTCTAGTGAATTTTGCTTAATGGACAGATAAATAAAGTGTTCTTCTGCTGTTAGATATTACATTTTATGATCTCCTTCCTAAATTCAGTCATCTTTTCTTTGTGGAAGTATCCTAAAAGCTAATTAATGCAATGAGATTCAATTACAGGAACTCTTCAATAACAAAAATAAATGTTCATGTCAGAGGAAGGATAGAGTGCGATAAGTAATTAGAGATGTATTTTATGTTAATGTCCAAGAAATTTTTTTGGACAGTAGGGTTTAAAAAAAGCATTTAAAGTTGGGAACTTGACAATGCATTTAATGATTTTGGAAGCCACTTTGCTTTATCTGATATTAGAATAGCTAATATAAGTTTTATCACTTGAAATATGTAACTTAAGGAAGATTTTTTTTTTTACTATTAAAAAGATTTTATAGTAGCTTTTAAAAACTGATAGTCATATACATAATTCATTTTAAAACACACTAACAGGCAATAAGCAAACGTAATTGACAATATCCTAACCATTCTGTTGCTGCATTAGGTGTGAAGATTTTGGTTTATTTAAAAAAAAAATCTTTTAATCTTTTGTTGTTGCTAAACCACTGAGAATTTCCAGGTAGTGTCACACTGTAAACACGCGCCTTGTACTTTCAGTCTGAGAGTTGTGCTCCTTTTGTTGTACTTGGCTTACTTCACTGCATGTCTTAGCATTCAGGATCTGTAGAACAAAAATCTCCACCAGAGAATTAAGTTCTGGCCTGTGTATTGAAAGAGGTCTATTTGATCATGTCTGCATTTGATTTTGGAATGAATGTTCTATTTTTTGCTGCATAAGAGTATCTGATGTGTAAAAGTATTCTGCCCGAGTTGAGCACTCAGCATATATCTTGCCTGTTAGTAAACTTCGGGCTCTGCTTACGTTCTGATGTATAGCCATGGAATTAATGTAATACTTCTGCAACTCGATACCTGAAATGGTTTAGTCTCTATACATGGGAAATGCCCTTAGAATTCTAGAAAACCTGTGTGTTTATGATCTGAACATGTTCATTATGAGAACCCATACGTTGGGTGATAGTCAGTTCATTTACTAGTCTCAAAAGTCAGTTCTTTCTGTCTGTTCTGCTAATACTAGTGGGAATTTGCATGTGAGAAAGAATCATTTTCCCCATGGTGGATGGACTGCAAAGATGAAAGTTGTGCCATCGCTGTCAGAGCCTTATATTTTACCTGTACCTGGCATCGTCAGCCTACAGTATGTAAACTCCAGTGCCATTTGAATTTCTCTTGTTGAATCACTTGAGCCACCCTAGCGATGGCTTAGAGGATAGAAGTTATATGAACACGAAAAAGATGGTTCCTTAGAACTTAGAAATTGTGAATGACAAAAAGACTTACAAGGACAAGGTGACTACGGGTTGTTAGATTGAATGATAGCAAAAAGGTCTCAACAGTGAAAACAAGAAGCTGATATTTGCTGCAATGGAGAAGTTATCCTGTAAAAGAAAAGAAGGATGATAGGAAGATGAATTTTACAGGTTTATTCTGGATGGATAGGAATATAGTATTCTGTTATGTTAGTCTTATGTCCATGGTTGAAAAGTGAAAATTATTTATGGAGTACTTGTTGAAGAAGCAACTTTTTAAAAAAAACACCTGAAAGGAAAACTGCTTCTTCACTTTATTCCTTCTCAGTTATATTCAACACTAAATATATTGTGAAAGGTGGAGGAAACAGACAGCTGCAAACACTTGACATTTACAACTGCAACTCTATTGATTCCGTGAAGAGTTTCATGTAAAAATTCTGTTAGTGGAGAAAGGGAAAGGTAATAATTTTTTCTTCAGTGATCTTTATCCTTTTAGATGCTTAACTCCTTAGTATTGCAGCTGAAGTGTTTAAACACCGTTCTTAAAACTAAGACCCATGTGGAGTGTGCATTACCAAAGATCTTCCAAATCTTACAGCAGGTTATGATCTGTTGGATCTTGTTTTATCCAAAATCCATGATTGTTTACAGAATAGAGTTGCCTGTTGCATTAGAGCTTCTTGGTCTTGGGAAATACCTCTGACTCTTCCAAAAATCGAAATGTTTGCCTAGGAATGGGTTGTTTACCATTAGCACTCAGAGAAAGTGAAAAGTAGTTCCCAAAAATCACTTTAGCTGGGCCAGTATACTAGTTATGCAATTGCTTTTTACTTTTTCTTGGAATAAGGGAATTTAAGGTGCTACAGCTAAGGCTGATGTTTTAACTATAGCACAAAGACCCATTTAATTGATTTTCTTGTTTCCATTTCTACTGTATCTGTAGTTGTTTTTTTCTTAGTCATGGTTTAGTTTAATCTGCATTGTGCAAAGTGGGGGGGCATATGAAGGGTTGTTGAAGGTTACAGTTATTGATCTCCCTACTTGGAGCTTCAGCATCACGGATCATTTTTTCACTATCGGATGTGTTTGAGAAGATTGCTTGTGGTGTTCTGGTTTCACTTGAGCAATGTTCATATTTGTTTAGGTTGCAGGTGGCTTTAGTGGTTCTGCTGATTCACTTACTAGGTCAGACTGCTGAGGCTTCATATCTGCCAATGCTTCGGCACAACTCAGTCATTTTCATTAATAATTTCGATGACAGAATTGTGGGTATGCATATTAAAAACTAAAGTCTGTATGGAGGAGCTATAAGGTTGTAGGAAGGTAGATTTCAAACTCTAAACAATCTTGAAGAATCAAAGAATGGCCTGAAATAATTAGGATTCTGCTTTTTATGGGTAAGTGTGACATAGAGTAATAATCAGATGTGAATTATTAAATGAAGATAAGGTGGTTAGAGATCAGTTTTCAAGAGAGGTTCTGGCCATTTGAGTCAGGGATTGAATATAGGTTTTTTTTTTAAAAAAAAAGTCTTATTGCTGTAACAAAGGAGGTGAGGACTGAGACTGAAAATCATACAAAAGTGCTTAAAAATGTGCTACACATAAAATGTACAGAGTAATCCTTCCAGTTCTACTCAACACTGGGAGTGCTTAGCTGGAGTTATTGGTCCAGTTTTCAGCACCAGGCTTCAAAAGGTGTGGATTTGCTGGGCACAGTACAAAGCAGAGACAAGGGAATAGTTTAGGGTCTAGGAAACATGACTCCTTAGATGGGGAGAGTGGGATATAAAAGAACTATGTTTCTTTCATCAAAAGAAGACAAGACTGGTGTAAAGAAAACTTTACTCAAGTCAGTGGTCCCTTATGGGAACAAAAATGAGTGTTTCTCCATTTTCAGTGGGTATCGGACAACATTTTAATGCAGAAATGCCAATGCAGTAATTTTTCCTTTAAAATTACTAGAGAAAGGTAGTTTGCCGAAGGAGGCTGTCATTTCTCCATCGTTGTAAGTTTTTTATGAATAGTCTAAAGAAAATTCTACCAAACATAGAAGAGGAAGGGAGAAAGAATTACATAGCACTTGTGTTTCCTTCCAACCCTTTGTGGCTGTGTATAAAATTGTGTCTTAGACTTGTACTGTAGCTGTCAGCATTGACCTGTTGTTAGAGTAGGATTTCAGCTTGCTTCCGTGCAGCTGTGGCTCATGGTTACAAAGCTGGGTACTGGGAGGTAGCCTTCTGCTGGTGGAGTGGATTTTTACTTTGCACAAATGTGCTAACTACTGATTTTTTTTCTCCCACGTATGCATTCATTTTATTCATTTATATTTCTGAGCATTTTTGCGTAGTACTGTATATATGTCAGTGCTGATGCTTCCCATTTAAGACATTCTTCCCAGTCCAGAGCTAAAGGAATTATTTACTACAGACCACCGTAATCTTGGATAAAACCTTACTGTTCCATTTAAAAGAAAATACCACCATGTCTGTCTCACAATTTCGGCTTGCTTAGTGTTAAGTATTGCTAAGAGTCATAGTATCGTATAACTAATCCTCCAAGTCTTCCTCCTTTTCTTTGATGCTTGCTTCTATTGCATGTGATCCTAATGGTTCTGTTCATTCACTTACTAGCCCAAAACACCTCTGCTAAGGCTTCACATCTGACTAAGTTTTAGTACAACTCAATTCAAGTGTCAGGGCCTACTGAACACCTGTTTTATAGAAATGAATCAGTAAAGCTGAATGAGAAAGTTTCTTTTCTATGCCTGTATTTTGCTTTCACTTTACAGCTAAAGAATGCACAAAAAATTAGGTGAAGGAGGACCCAGAGGTCTATCAAGAGGTTCAGAAATTATTTATGACAGATTTAAAGTATTCCTATATGAGTACTGATTACATATCTGACAAACAAATGTAAGAATCAACAAACACATCCACCTGAGAGCTAGTAATGGACAACGAGACTTGTGACCAGATCCTAGCTGTTGAGATACTACAACCGAGTAACTCTGCAGCAGAGATGGGGGATAAGAAGGAATGGCAAGGGATGAGCCATCCTGCAGTTTTCTTTGGTTGAAATACTGTTTACGGTGATATGCAGTTAGAATTTGATGTGTTACATTTGTCGGTATTTGCAAGTAATTCCTGAGTTTGCTAAGGTAATGCGAGAACGAAAGGCATTTTTTCTTTGACGATATTTGGTGTATTCAGACTTCATCATCCACTATGTGCAGATGTCAGTAGCCATTGCTTAGAAAAGTGGCAAGATGCCAAGATCCAAGTATAGATTTACCTGGGCACCTACGTAGTTTCTGGCCCCCTAGCAATTGCTGCTTAAGCAGCAGGCGTCATCCGGATACATGATTCAGAATGTTTGTGCAGCCCTCCCCACTTAGATGTCAGCTCTCTCCAAATCAGGGTTTACCCATTCATCCAGCTCTTACGGTAACAGGTATTTGTAAATATTTTATTGTCTTAAACTGGGCATTCCTTTGGACTTACAAAGTTAGGAAGTTACTGCTTTTCTTGCATTTGAAGAATTTGAAGTAACGAGTCTACATGGGGACCTTTGGGCTTTCTCCTACCTGCCCTGACAAAGAGAATCCACTGTTTCGGGATTTAAATATCAGCTAGATTTTGTGTTGAGTCTGTGGTTAAAGTCTACATCATGATGACTCTTTCTGGAGTCTACAGAGGATGCTGTGGCCAGCATAAAGTAACTTCCTTATTTTGAAATCCATTCTTAATCACCCATGAAATTAACTATTGGAGTCTGCCTTCAAGTTGGCACAGTCTAATACTAGGGGTTTTAAAAATATTTCACAACATATTTGGAAACAGAACTTTTCTGTTCTTTATTTATATGTTTTTGGATGTTGGCTCTTGCATGAGAAAAGTGCTGTATGCTTTAATACTGAATTTAGAAATCTTGTGGTTTCTGTTGGCACTGTGAAGGGAGCAGCTAGTATAAGACTCCAGTACTTGATGAGAGCATTTTTTGTGTTTTAATTATTAGATGCATGAATACAGAGCCAACTGAGTTCAGCTATTGTGTTTATTGCCTTTTTTTTTGTTCACCATAAAAAAAGAAAAGCAGTAATTTTTCTGGATTACCATCTCTAACATGATCTGCAACTTGAAGTCAGAAAAAGGCTGAAGCATCATCAGTCCTTTCTTCACACAGGGAACAAGGAGTTGCAGGGAAATTCTATTTAGGGATGTTGAAGTGTTATGTTCAGGATTTATAACCCAGCTCAATGCTTCATTTCAAGTCAGCTCAACAATGAGTTGGAAGTGCATGCAGGACTTCTGTGCCTTGTGAAGGTTCTATTTAGGATAACCCATGTTGCTACTCTGGCTGGTAGGCCAGGTTCCTCATCCAAAAGTGTATCTGCTGTGAAGCATCACCTGGCTCAACAAAGAGCAACCACAAGTTGGATGGCAAATGTAGCTCCTGAGGCTGCAGGGGGAAACTGAGACATGTAAAAGCCCGGCTGAAGTACCATGGGTAGATACATTTCAAAGTTTAAATCATTCAGAACTTTAGCATTTCCATATATTTGAAGCAACTTGTAAATTCGACTAGGCTGAAAATACCCCAAAAAAGGGTTAAGTGTTTTAAAGGAAGAATGACATTGTTTCAGACAAATTAGTTCCTCTTTCTCTTAGAGAACAGTGACTTTTCTGAATCTGTATTTTTTATGAAAAATTATGTATATGGAAAACATCTGATCAGGTCTAATAATGCCTTTAAAAAAATAATATTCTAAACTTTTCTTGCTAAAGAAAATATTTCCAACGATAACTAACATTTTAGAGCTAAATTGCCATTTTCTAAGAATTTATGTAAAAAATGTCTCTCACTGGAACACTTTTTCTTTAAACAAGAACATACCTTTTTCCTCAGGTTTGCATTAAATTTTTCCTTTTGCATAAATCTCTTACATTATACTTGAGAAATTTCTAGATGCTACACATCTAGGTTATTTTTAATAAAGAAAGAGAAAAAAATGATATCTTTTGTCTGTGCAAGTTTTGCAATTAAATTCTGGGCTTATTGACATCGAAGGAGTACCATGCTTTTGATTGCTTTTGCACAGTAAAAACATGTTAGTAGTATTTTTTTTTCAAAGACTTCATATTTCACAGTGCTTAATGGAAAAAAATACATGCCAGTAAAATAATTGTGCTTTACCTGCCAGTTTATGAAGCTATAGTTGTTTTATTAATAATTGTAACACCTGGGCAAAATTATGAAGGTTTGATTTAATGCCAAGTAATGTGTCAAATTCCGATCTTCATGACAATGCTTGTAACATACATTGTACAGTGAACCCCATATCATAGAAATAAGGAAATGAACAAGCATTTAGAACTTAGAAGAAGTTCTGTGTTTATTTTTAAATTACATGGTGAGAGAGACACGTGGAAATTTTAAAATTCAGACTGAGATGCTTTTGGACAAGGAAAGCAGTGGTAACAAAGAAATTTGTATGAAATTTTAGTTTATTGTTTTTCATGTTAAAAATATTTTTCAGAAAGAGTGTTAAACTAACCGAAAAGTCCCCCAAAGGTAAAATCTATAGACCAGAAGAAATGTCAAACAATGTAAAAATATAGAATCATAGAATTGTTCGGGTTGGAAGGGACCTTAAAGATCATCTAGTTCCAGCCCCCCTGCCATGGGCAGGGACATCTCCCACTAGATCAGGTTGCTCAGAGCCCCGTCCAGCCTGGCCTTAAAAACTTCCAGGGATGGGGCTTCCACCACCTCTCTGGGCAGCCTGTTCCAGTGTCTCATCACCCTCATGGTGAAGAACTTCTTCCTAACGTCCAGTCTGAATCGTCCCATCTCTAGTTTTAATCCATTCCCTCTAGTCCTACCATTACCCGACATCCTAAAAAGTCCCTCACCAGCTTTCTTGTAGGCCCCCTTAAGATACTGGTAGGCCACTATAAGGTCTCCTCGGAGCCTTCTTTTCTCCAGACTAAAAATATGCTACCTCTTGTTTTTAGTGTAGGAAAACTATTGAGTTTACCTTTAGAAAGGGGAGAAAAAATAAAATTATTTTTCAGTTAGCATTGGATTAGGAAGACTAGAAACTTACTACATCCTTAGGTTTTTAGCCACAACCACATTACCATTGTGATAAACCACCAGGGCCTAAATTTGGAGCACAATGTATGTTGCAGGCATAAAATAAAAGAAAAGAACGCAAATTGTAGAGGAAAAGTCACAGGCTTTTAGAGTATTCTTTTAACTATAAATTACTTTTGTGATTTTAAGTATGATTGGTTTTGATGAAACTTTCAGTAGTAAAAGTATAAAGAAAAATTATGAATCGAAGGACAATAAGTGTTACAGCTAATTTTTTAGGTCTTCTACAGTTGCTTAGCAAGGAATGAATGTCTTTTTGTTAAAATGCTTTAATTTTTCCCAGTTTGCAGTGGAAACCTCTCTGAAGGATCTGGGAAGGGCAGCTAGTTTCTGCTTACATAGAATTCTTTTTCATGCTCACTTTAATTTACACGATACGTCCAGTGTCTTTTTTTCTACATCAACCCTAACTGTTTGAGTGGCTACTTGGGAATAACTTCATCACTTGTCTGGTGGAACGTGGCAACTATTTAACACTCTGTATGATTTAAGACAGGAAATGAAGTGCTGTCTTAGTAAATTGCAGAGAAATTTTCATAAGGAAATGTAATTACCCAGACTAGAAATTTTCCAGAATATCAAGTTAAAATTGCTGTGTATGCGAAAAGTTGTCGGTTTGCTATTTTATCTGAGAGGCGACTTCAAGTAATATTGTCTGAATTCAGAATCACGATGGATTACTTTTGAGATCCTAATGCTTGTGATGCCTCACACTATAAGTCAGCAAATCCAATGCTGATTTAAAATACATTTGCCACCTTACTGAAATGGTGTTGTTTCTTGCCGTACTGTATGAGGTTACTTTAAGGTTTCCCTCTCAGACAGTGACCAAACTTGTACATTCTTATCTAATGAAGTGTGATGAAATTACTGTTAAAAGTGACATCACTACAGGCTGCATTGGTCTGTATGTTTTACATTTTTTTATAGCATCTGTACTGTGCTTTACTTTGGACAAGAGGCTTTAGATCTGGTTTTGGTCAATATGTTTATAACTTTTTATTCCACTCTGAAGATTCTATTCTTAACATGTTATGGTAAATATGTTTCACTGCATTCCAGCAACTATTCTGTTTCTGAAATCTTGGCACTAGAGTTCATTTTTTTAATGAAATCTGTTTCATTTCCATTTGTCCTATACTAACTTTTCAGTATGCTTCAGGTAGCTTTCTCAAATAAAGGAATGTCATGAATTGAGAAGATTACTTATTATAAGAAAAAAAATGAAATAAATTGTTCAAAACAGTATAGGTTTTTGCTTTTCAAATTAAGAATTGAAACAACTTAAACTCCTAAACTCTCCTCACATCTCCCTTGGAAACTCCCTCCTTTACTGTAACTTTGTGGTCTTGATGATATTCACAGAGCAGCTGATTTACTGAATAAAGAAGTTCTTTAAGTTTTCAGTTTTGGAACATTACCAGTGTGTCTGAACCCAGGTTTCAAATTTTACTGGCATTTTGTTGGCAAACCAATTTTTTGGAGTCCTTTCTTATTTGGGTATGTTTCCTGACACCTTTGGCTGTATGGTACTGTGTTTTAAAATTCTCTTTTTCTTTTTTTAAGAGGAAAAGCCTATAAACATATACAAAGGACTAATTATAAAATATGTGGTATAAAAATACAGAGACAAGAAAATTACCAGCTGAAAAATGCAGTGAGCAGAAAAAATGAGCATTTAATGGTAGAGTTTTACCCTGCCTGTTCAGCAGGCCTGATTCTCAAAGCAATTCCACAAGCAAAGCATGCACTATTCTGAGGCCATAATGCGGTAATTTAAATCAAGCGTAAGTACATGGGCGGTAAGAAAGAGGTGGTTTGGTCTTCCCTTCTGTCTACTGCCTCTTTTACTGTTGCTTCCCTTTTGCCAACAGCAGTGTTCATTTATGGTGAGCCAGATTAGAGCACTGATCCAGCTGAAAAATAACTCACATAACTTCGCCCTACTGAGAGTCTTCCTATATATTGCAATTTTGTTGAAACTATATTGTTATTAGTGCACTGCTCTCAAAGACTAACTAACGAGCCGAAGTATATATAAGTTGCTAACCTATGTCATTCATAGTATCAATAGATTATTCCTTGCTGAAAATGTCATGACTAGTATAGGACAATCTTCTTTTTGTAGTATTTATTGAAGTAAGGTACAAGAAACTAGCAGTCCAAGGTTCCAGTACTTTTTTGGTTTTCCACAACTCTGGGGCATTGTAATCCCTTAATGCTTTTTCTCACTGGTGTAGGACTTTAATGTATCTAAGGAGTTCAAAGAGAATTTGACACTAAATGGTTCTTTCTATACTAACATCGCTATAGGGAAACCCACTATAAAGTGAAAGAAGCTATGAATTTTTGCAATGGAACAGAAGAGTGCATTCATGTAATAGTGTATTCTGGCACATATTTTGCCTGCTGGATATAGGCAAAGTTATAACAGTACAGAGCAGTAAGATTCCTATCATTTAAGTAAGCCTCGGTAGGATTAACAGTTTACGTGTTCTACCTGTCTTAACTGTGGCGGTCAATGTTTTGGGAGCCTGCGTGTTGCACCTGGTCGTGTATAAAATACTGCATGGAAAGCAGAAGATGGAGAAAATGAAATATTCTGGCAAGTAAGAGAGTGTGAAAATTACTTTAATCTCGGACCCTACTTGGGATTGGGGATTCCAGTGAACAGCCTTTGGGCTAAATTGCGAATTTAGTAATTACTAATTAGTAGCTAATGGCTATTTTCTGACTGATTTCAACCAAATTTAAAGGACAGCTAGAAACACCAGAGATACCAAGTTTCTGTACACTTCCTGGAGTCAAAGAATCATTCAGATTGGAAGGGATCCTGAAGGTCTGTAGTGCAATCTCCTCCTTTTAAGCAGGGTCAACAATGAATTCAGAGCAGCTTGCTCAGGGTTTTTTTCCTGTTAGATATTGAAAACCTACAAGGACAGAAATACTCCACAGCCTTTCTGGGCATCCTATTCCAAAGCTTAGTTATCCTCATAGTTCAGTGTTATTTCCAAGCTTGGTTAATGCACATGCCATTTCCTCCTACAGGTCATTGGTGAAGATATTAAGATATTAAATAGGGTAGGTCTCAGAATAAACCCTTGAGGAATTGCAGTTGTATCCAGCCTACAGGTAGAGTACAAACCATTACTTTTCAATCCCAGAATCCAAATACTTTTTGCTCATCTGGTAGTGCATCCATCTAGACCACAATAGCCAAAATTGGATACAAGGGTGCTGTGAAAGACCATCTTGAAGACAGTTGCAACATTTGCCCTTCTCCATTCATCTGGGACTTCCCCAATCTCCATGGCCATGATGACAGAAAACAACCTTGATGTGCCATCAGCGAGCTCTCTCAGCACTGTCAAATGCATCTCATCTGCCCTCATGGAACTTGTATGAGTCAAGATTTCTCAAGAGATTTATGAGATCAATCCTTTTCTACTCTTGGTATTTACTATTCTCCTTGAACCCCGTCTGTATGTATAAAGGCCTGGGAGACCTTGTTGGTGAAGACTGGGGCAAAGAATGCATTGAGTAACTCAGCTTTCTGTGTTTCCACTGTGCTTTTGCCTCAGTCAGCTGCTAGCCCACATTTTCCTTATTTATTCTTAAAATGTAGCAGCAGAAGTTCCTGTGCCTATGTTTCTTGACAATCTCTAATACAGCTGAGCTTCAGCTTTCCTAACATCATCCTTGCTTGTCTGGACAGTGTTTCTGCATTTCTCCTTTGTGGCATTTCTCCTTGCTTCCATCTCTTTTGTACATTTTTTTTACAGTCAGTAATTCCCTTGCTAGCCAAACCAGACTCCTTGTTCATCTACTTATTTTCCTCAGTATTGTGATGGACTGTTATTTGTCTGTGGGAAGTTGTCTTTAAAGACCAGGTCTGTTGAGTTCCCTTGCCCTTCAGAGGTGCCTCTCATAAGATCACATTTATCAGGTCCCTGAATAAACCAAATCCTGCTCTCATGAAATCCAGGGATTGTACTCTGTTACTTGCATTCCTCATTCCTGTCAGGATCCTGAACAGCATTGATTCATGTTTGCTATGGCCAAAACTGCCACAGATTGCCAGCTCTCCCTTGATTGTAGCAGAGCGAGTCTATCACTCCAGTTGATCATCAGATAATTTCTGTTAAGAGCTTGTCCCTAGCATCCCCCACAAGTCAGCTGGATTGCCTGCCTCCCACTTTGTATCCCTTTTAGCAGATATTGGGAGATGGGAATCACAGTGAGGATCTGTGATCTGCAGATGTCCTCAGGTTGCTCAAAAAGACTTTTTCCACTTCCTCATTCTGATTAGATGGTCTGTAACAAACTCCCACCATGATGTCATTCTTGGTGGCTTCTCTGTGACCCACCAGCTCTCAGTCAGTCTACTGCCTGTTTTACAGAAGACCTCTGTATCTTTGAGCTCCTTCAGGTATTCATGTTCTCATAGGAACAGGCTACCAGGTAGGAGAGAGAGACCCAAATCAATGTTGCCACCAAGGAGTCTGCATCATGGACTCAAGAGCGTTCTCCTTGTCCGGCATACCCCCTGGCAGGCCATTCAGCACACAGAGCTTGGAATCAGACACAGCATCATGCAGTTGAGGACTATGAAAAGGAGATGGAAAGCAATGGAGGAGAGTTTAGGAAAAACATTGGTAGGCACACTACTCATTTTCAAATTGGACATAATGGACAGAAACAGAGGATATGAAGTAGTAAAACAAATGTTCAGGACACCTTTTGGTCCAAAATAATACATGACACTCGTCGGAGGGCATGTTCCTTTCCATTTGACTAAAAATGGAAACAGTTTTTTTTAATTTGCTTTTATAATATTGTATAAACAAGCTATTTGAGAGTGAGATTTTCAGAAAAGAAGCTTGAAGTGAAGGTAGAAATCTGTTCATAACTTACCCTCTTGTGCCCAGGTATTTTAACATCTGGAATGTAATGCTGCCTGTTGTAATACCTCTGCAATACTGTAACACAGCAGGATGCATTAATGAGAGTTTCAACCTTAAACCCACAACATCAATGAAATTTATAGTTGTCAGGCCGTTAACATTATTCAAACATAGTTTTTGTGGTTTCAATTCCCATTTTATGTTCATGTAGGAAGAAAAGTCATTGTGTTGACTAGCCATGAAGACAGAGTCCTCCTTAGACTTGAAATTTCTATAAAACAATTAAGTATTGTTTATTACTTTTGACAGCATTCATAGTATGCACTACAGGACGGGAGGAGGGCATTTGTATAAAAAGTTATGCTGGAGTCTCTCTCTTAATATTTCAGCTGGTTTAATATTCTTGAATACTAAAAGTGCCTTGCTCACGTTTTTGAAAATACCACAAAAATGTTCAAAGCAGAAAAGAAAAATTTACATTAAATTCTAGTATCATCTTCTATGGTCATATATATGCCATCTGATATTCTTCCTGATGGGTAAATTTGTCTTCAGATGTTTCATGTTTCCCTACTCTTGTATCTCAGTGTTGTCCTTTGACTTAATATGTAGAGGAAGGTAGTTAAAGAGCACAAAGAAGAACAGAGAGTTTCTTGAAGGCAAAAATTTTGGGGGGAAAATGTGGTTAGCATTGTGATTAAGTCGCCCTACAGAAAATGAAATCGTTAAATCTGCAACTGATTAAGTTGAAAGAAAAGAAGGGAAGTCAATATGTAAAAAAGTGCACGTACAGTTACTTTTTCTGGTAAGGAAAATACAAGTTGTTTCTCCCGGAAAAAAACTAACAAGCACAAAAAATTTACAAAGCTCTGAAGTTTGGGGGGGCGGTTGTGTAGAGTTTTTTATTATCATAGGCTTCATGGTAATTCCAGCACAATCTCAGGAAGTAGTAAAAATAAATCTATCTGTCTCTTGCTGTATCAGTCTGAGTATTAACAACTTCCCCATGTTGTGTCTGTTACAGAATTTCTTCATGGCCCTTAAAAGTACAGACTTGGTCTCTGCATTTAATATGTTGTTACCTGCTGCCAAGCCTCTAATAGCTACATTCATACATTCTGCTAATCATATCTCTTTGTTCTAGAAGTCTGTGTTTTGGATTCGTAATTAACTTCTTTCCCTGATTATTTTCCTCCCATCATGGCAGCACATGACTTTTTTTTTTCCCCTACTTAAAAACAAATATGTAAATGGAGAAGTAACAGAAATCGATGTATTTTGACAAAGCCTGTAATCTCTTCCTAACTGTGCTTCCAAATTTAAATTAGATTTTCATGTTGCAAAACCATGAACTTGGTGTTGTAACTGAAATCATGCTGTTCCCAGAAGACAGGGCTGAAGCTTCATGGGCATAAAAAGCTATGGAGGCTTTTTGCCTAGGTCCCAGTGTAAGAAGAGGCAACCTTTTAGTGTTAAAGTTTGCTGGTAGATGGGTGAGCCTGGTCTCAATATGTAATCCATAGGGTCCAAAGGAAGGAAATATTGAGCTGTATTTCACGTGAACTGGAAGGGGACTGGCAAAGAGATCTTGTGGCTATTGCTCTTTGACAACATCTCTCTGATTCAGCAGTAATGTGGGAAACCATTGTGGAGCCTGTTACGGCTTCTGTCAGTTTGGGTTCAAGTATTTCTAATTAGCGAAGGCATTTGTAGTCCAGACTTTGCTTTGGTCCACCGATAACCTTTCATTTTGGTCATTCTGAAAGCAAGTCAGCCATTTGAAAGCTGTTCTGAAGCCCTGGATATCCTTCATGCTTTTTGCTACGAATACAGCCCCAAGAGTTTCTGAAGCCCTGCTTTTGAACCTGCGAAGCAGGAGGGATGGATATTTCCTTAGCTTGTCACCAGTCTAAAGACGTGTGTCTGTGGGTGGTGGGGGGACGCTTCTGCTTGCAGCTGGTCCCTGCTGCCCATGGATACTCGCTTGATTGCAGAATTTGGAATACCTTTCATACGTATCTTAAATTCGGAGGAAATAATTTTGAATGGTACTTTTTGCTGATGTGGACTGCACTTATCTCCAAGACAAGATCGCTTTTATATGAGTGAACAGCATGATATTTGTGCCCATATTAGAAGTAAGTTTGTAGGCTATAAATCACTTTCTGGGTTTACCTTGCTGGCCACATCTTGAATATCTGTTTTATCTGTTAAATAACTCTTCCTGCAAATATGAAATGGAGGAGGATCATAGTACAGTTCAGATCTGTTTTAAAGTGGCTTGAACGAAGTTCTCACAGTAGGGATTGTTCTTCTTTTTTTAAGTCTAGCGTTGACTCATTTGGTGGTGTTAAAGTGCACTTTCTACTTATCCCCAGAGGAAAGTTAGTATTCTTTTAAGTGAAACTATTTTAAAAGCAGAACACAAGCCTAAAATAAGCCAGTGTTCTCTAGAGTTCTCAGAAGGTGTAGATTTATTTACTGTAGTTAAATCATAATTAGTTCTCAGGGGATAGTGTATCTTTTAAACTGCTTTATTGCCACCATATTGGTTTTCTAAATAATCAGAAACTGCTGCTCTTATATTCTGTAGTATGAACAAAAATTTGCTGTAAGTAGAAACAAATGTCTAGAATTGCTAGTTGTCACTTACTGAAGATAGTGACACACTAAAAATAAGCACTTCAAGAAAACATGAAGAAATACAAAACGTATGTTATCAGAAAGCACCTTAAATGAACTATGGCTATAACTTTTTCCAGTGTAATAGATATAGTAATGTTTTACATAGTCATTTTTCAGTTAATCTTTTTTTAATATTCTAATGCTTTTTGGTCAAGAATAAAAGTTAACTGAAAACGGATAAATGGTAGTGCAATGTTAATGTAAAATATTACCTGATATTTAAGCCTAGATTTTCATGAATGTAGCTTAGTGTTCCAGCTGATAAGCATGGGGCTTTTTTTTTCCCTAATTGGCAGGTTAATGTTCGAGTTGCCTGAGGAGATGGGTTTAATAGCAATTGCTGTTCGACAAACTCAGGGGAAAGGTGAGTAAAGTTCCTTCTCATGCTAATAAATGTGTATTAAACATATGAAATAGGTCATTTTAATGTCACTTAGCTGCCTTAAAGATACACTGTGAGTATTTTTTATAATATAATCTATAGAATAATCATGTCCTCTTCTCCTCTCGCTTGAACTGTGGATTCAGACTCAAAACTTAAGTTCATAGAAACCAAAGTAAACATTTTCAGGATGTTTGGTGGCTTTTGCAGAAATGATTTAGTGGTCTTCTAGTCTCTGCCAAAAAGTCTCTCCAGTCGTGGAAACTGCCATCACTACATTTAGTGTAATACAAGTCAGACTTCCAAATCAGAACTCCTTTTTGACTTAACTGGAACACAACTGGGTCTTGACTTGCTCTGAGATGGAGGTTTCTTGAGTCTGCAAGACCTGCTTGAACCATCATGTAGGCTTTCACAATCTTTTGCAGATAACCGTGAGCAAGTTCTGTCTCTTTCCCAGGAAGGAGCTAGCACTGATGTAAAAGCCATATTTGTTTTAATAGAAGAACACGGTGCCCAACCTAATAAGCTCTTCTGAGCACAGATCGACGTGAAGATGGTTACCTAGCTTTTGGTACAGATCTAGCTTGTGTCAAGTTGATTCACAATGTGGATGGATTTCTAGGTGCACACAGAGCATCTTCACAAATACTTCTTCACTTAAACAAAGCAAGACTTTTTGAAATGTCTGTGTTACCAGATACCAGGAAAATTTAAGCAAGTCATTTGGACATTCTAGGAACCAAATAGCAGCATGCCCATGAAACAACCTGCTGTTTTTTTTGAAGCAAAAGCTTTGCACTTTAACCATTTTTCTTTCAAAATTAGTTTGGAAACTCCATTATAGGACTTACAGTAGATTCTTGGATGGATGCTATTGAATCTCTCTTTTGCAGTTGTCTACATTAACAAAGTGATCTTTTTTATAAACTTTTTTTCATGAATTGAAATTCAACTTTTTTTTTTTCCTCCCCCAGGTCGTGGTGGAAATGTTTGGCTCAGTCCTGTGGGCTGTGCACTCTCCACTTTACATATCACCATTCCTCTACATTCCAACCTGGGCCAGAGAATTCCTTTTGTTCAACACCTGGTGTCCTTGGCAGTGGTAGAATCAGTTAGATCAATACCAGGATATGAGGTATCTAATTCTAATTTATCTCAAAATTCCTGTTTCCATTTTCATTAAATTCAGATTTTAACTATGTCTCCTATGCATAGAATGACTGAATGTGTAATATAGTTCTTCAGCATTAATATAGTGGTAAACTTACCCTTCATACATGCTTGGTTATTTATGTGTTTTAAGAAATCTAGTATACATATGATGAATAATGTCTTTTATGGAGCTGATTAAGTGTACTGCATTCATTTCATTCGTAATCTTATGAAACTGGAGACTTAGTCTTCAGCAGTAAAGAAAGTGTCAATTTTGTTTGTCTAACAATTGAGTTAATTTGTTTTGATTTTGAAGGAGTTGGGCAAGAGGGAGGAGGAAAAATGAATAAAACTGACAAATCCTTTTCTGCTTTTTTTGTTGGTGCTGTTTCAGTGACCACTTTATCCCTTTTAAAGGAATTTTCCAACCCTTGTTTAAGGTTGAAAACTGATTTCTAAAGCGAGAACTTAGGAGTATTGCTCTCGAGAGGGAATCAAGTGTCCTGTCATCAGTATTAAAATGAAGAACCAGTCTTCTTCATCACCTCATATATCGTCTTTTTAATGTTACCATTTCCTAATATTTGCTAACTCTAAAACTTTGGTATTTTACAGAAGTAGTTAACTAAAGCATATGTTTCCTATATTACAGAAAATCAATGACTTATACACATTTACACATGAACTTTATTATAGTGGCACCCAGTAGCTTTGCTGCAGTGTATGGTCTGTCAGCCTTTCTATTAAAACCTTCTAACTTCAGTGCTTCATAACTTGACTATAAAAACAAAATGCTTCAGGCTAAAATTTGCAATATAAAATATTTGACTGGAGTGAATAATTTAACCATTTAAAATAGAAGGCACAAGAGTTAGTTTTATAAAATATGAGTCTGACTGGGGAAGGAGTTAATTTATGAATAGAGGTGTTTTTGCTTCTGTATGCCTACCCTGGTGTACTGTGGCATTTTTTATTTTATTCCATTTAAGAGGAAAAAGGTGATGGAATTACTAAATACTAATATAAAAATGGAATGTATCAATAATACATGTACTGTACACAGTACATGTACAACGTATAGCTTGCTATGACCAAGACAAAGCTACTGAATCTCTTCGACAGTGCATCCACTCTAGACGATGGGTGAAACCAGTGTTAAGGGTCTGGACTCAAATACGTTAAAGCAAGGAAATTCGAAGATTTATCAGAAACTCAATGCTTAAATTTCCCCTTTAGACTTAGGTAACGGAGGGCTTTTCTTTATGTCAGATGGACATCTGTGCCATACAAAATGCAGCAGCTGCAAACAATGTGCTAATCTATAGATGAGGTTTCATTGTCTCCTCCAAATTTCCATACCTCTGTGGTTGTATGTCAGAGTCTTATTAATACTTTAACACACTTTAATGTCATGCACTGTGCTCAAAGTCCATCTGAGGATTTCTATTCAAAAGTCTAAAATACCTGTGTCTCAGTTTATCAGCCAGTCATATTTTTTAGGATTGTCATGAATGTTGACTATGCTAAACTGACAGGGGCTGAGGCCTTTGTTCTGGGTCCTCACAGAGAAAATCTCACAGCTCAATTGGAAGTTTTACTGTCGGATGTTAGTGCTGGAAATGTAAATGGGCCTTATATCAAGAGAGCGCTTTGCGTTCCCATTCTGAGAACAGCAGGCATCTCTCTCTAGTAAGTGAAGACAAGAAGGTGCTCCATTCCCAGCATATTTTGTGATGCCCATCGTTTCTTTGACAAATGAATAGTTGTGCACTACCTTGTCACTCCGTTTTGTGGCAAAGTCTCTGCTGCGTAATTTACATTGTGAGAATACCCAGTTGACATGGTTGTTCTTCATACTTGCTGTGACTTCAGTTGCAGAGTTGGTGTCTGGTGTCTTACAGGTGTTTGTTTTCCTTAAATAAGATCTACTGAATAGCTCTTCGGAATGTCTCTTAACATCGATAATACTATGTAACTATCTCATACTTTGAATGAAGTCTCAAGAGTCTTCTATAAATCCTTTCCCAGTGTGAAGAGTCAAGTTGTTTTCCATAACGAATATGAATTGGCGATACTCTCTCTTAGAATGCTTTGATAGCAAAATCAGGTAGTATTTCCTGTCAATGTATGTGTAATGGACTCCTCTCTGGCCTCTAAATCTGTCAGGAAAGTAGACATGGACCCAGGTGCAGTTTTCACACATCCTGTAAAGGGATTTCATAATCTACAATAGGAGGGAATGCGACTCTCGTAGTCCTGGAGCACCTCCCATAATTTGCCTCTGGGGATAGAGTCATATGCAGTTTTTCAAACTACAGGAAGCACATTTGCTTTCTTTTTGTGTTTAAGTAGCCGGTGCAAAGTTCAGTTCAGTTCTGTGGTTTCAACAAAAACTTCTCTATTGCACTGGAGCGGTGTCACACAGCACAGTTTGTGTTTCCAGCTCCATGGTGTTGCTTGAGCGTAGCTGCCGAAAGCGTGAATATATTTAGGACATTACTGAAGTATTTACATAGTTGTGAACTGGAATTTCTCCTGTCTGCTAAATTTCCTTTCTGAAATTCAAGATGTCATTGTCTCCATGTCTGGTTTCTGCAAGGATCCTCAAATAGAGTGTTCATGTTGTTGTGGGCTTACCCTGATTGTTTATCAGCAGTGAGCCACAGTGGCTGCCACAGTTTGCATCTTTCTTGAATAGATCTTTTAAATCTTTAATAGGCACTTGTGAATGAAGGAAATTAATTCTATAACACCTCACGATTTTGAGACTGAAAATCTCTAGTATCTTTTGTCCCCCTTTTGGTCACTCTAAGCCTTTATTATCTGCCATATATTTTTTTTTTTAATAGGCACTTTTCTCTGACAGCTGCCAATCTCCTTAGTAAACCACGTAACCATGACTTTTTCAGTAACATTTGTGGGGCACTTAAATAGGTTCTCATTATGAAGAGCAGTGGACAGGATCACATTCAGTGTGGCAAAGAGGTACAGAAAATATAGAATATGGGGTGATGAATAAGCCATGCATTTTATCAGTCTCAGAGAGTAAAGTGTTTCTAAGCGTGTATGGTTTTGTTTCTTTAGGAGATTGATCTGCGAGTAAAATGGCCAAATGACATTTACTACAGCGATCTTATGAAGCTTGGTGGAGTTCTGGTAAACTCTACACTTATTGAAACAACATTTCATATACTCATTGGTAAATGTCTGTTTTCAAGCTTTTCTATACTGCTTTTTTTCTGAATAAATTTGTTATTAATGTCTTTGTGAGTTCAAATGATAAGGACAAGAACAAATAATGACAGCAGGCATAAGGAAATAAAGCACAATATTAAATCAAAAGGAAGCACAAAAGTAAATGTTTTCATTCTTCTTAATAATTCCATATGCTTGACAAGAAAAAACGTAAATGCAAGCATCTGGGCTGGTGTAGTGGAGTTCAAAGAGCATTACATGAGAGAGGAAAAACGTCCTCCTTGATCTATTGCAAAACTAGTAGAATATACTGAAAAATGTATCCCTCCTTTTTCTTTTTTCTTTTTCTTTTTCTTTTTCTTTTTCTTTTTCTTTTTCTTTTTCTTTTTCTTTTTCTTTTTCTTTTTCTTTTTCTTTTTCTTTTTCTTTTTCTTTTTCTTTTTCTTTTTCTTTTTCTTTTTCTTTTTCTTTTTCTTTTTCTTTTTCTTTTTCTTTTTCTTTTTCTTTTTCTTTTTCTTTTTCTTTTTCTTTTTCTTTTTCTTTTTCTTTTTCTTTTTCTTTTTCTTTTTCTTTTTCTTTTTCTTTCTCTTTCTCTTTCTCTTTCTCTTTCTCTTTCTCTTTCTCTTTCTCTTTCTCTTTCTCTTTCTCTTTCTCTTTCTCTTTCTCTTTCTCTTTCTCTTTCTCTTTCTCTTTCTCTTTCTCTTTCTCTTTCTCTTTCTCTTTCTCTTTCTCTTTCTCTTTCTCTTTCTCTTTCTCTTTCTCTTTCTCTTTCTCTTTCTCTTTCTCTTTCTCTTTCTCTTTCTCTTTCTCTTTCTCTTTCTCTTTCTCTTTCTCTTTCTCTTTCTCTTTCTCTTTCTCTTTCTCTTTCTCTTTCTCTTTCTCTTTCTCTTTCTCTTTCTCTTTCTCTTTCTCTTTCTCTTTCTCTTTCTCTTTCTCTTTCTCTTTCTCTTTCTCTTTCTCTTTCTCTTTCTCTTTCTCTTTCTCTTTCTCTTTCTCTTTCTCTTTCTCTTTCTCTTTCTCTTTCTCTTTCTCTTTCTCTTTCTCTTTCTCTTTCTCTTTCTCTTTCTCTTTCTCTTTCTCTTTCTCTTTCTCTTTCTCTTTCTCTTTCTCTTTCTCTTTCTCTTTCTCTTTCTCTTTCTCTTTCTCTTTCTCTTTCTCTTTCTCTTTCTCTTTCTCTTTCTCTTTCTCTTTCTCTTTCTCTTTCTCTTTCTCTTTCTCTTTCTCTTTCTCTTTCTCTTTCTCTTTCTCTTTCTCTTTCTCTTTCTCTTTCTCTTTCTCTTTCTCTTCTTCTTTTTCTTTTTCGCAACATGACAAATAGTTAAATAACATGCCTTTTCAATCAGAAGAGCTACATACACATAGTAATGTTTCCGTTTCTCCTTGCATCCGTTCAAAATTTATTCATAACTTGTTTCTGTTGATACCTTTCTAGAAACTGCAGTATTGCTGGTGAAGCAGCAGTGAATTAATGATGTGATTAATCAATCGCTTTCTTTAGTTCTCTCAAAAATTAAAATTTGCAAAGTAGTTAGGAAGGCTGGGTCAGGGAGAAAAGAGTGACAATCTGTTTATTCATTATGAAGACGAACAGTCTGCCTGGTTCCAAAAAGGTAGCACAGCTAATCTTGAAAAGACTGTACGTGTATTTTCCAGCAAACCCCAGTGCTGTAAAAGGGGAAGACATTTAGGTCCACAAACAAATATTGAGATGTTTTGATCATTTCAAGTATGATAATCATCCTGCTATTTGTTAAGGAAAATTTTTCCCCTAACCACCAGCAGCACAGATCTGTCAGGCGTGCTCAGAAACCTGCTAGCAGAGATCTAGGTTCTGGTTTCAAAAATAATTATCTGTGCTATGTCTAAAAACTTAAACGAAAGTTCTTTCACAAGTCTAACAGGTTAAAGAAGAAGATGATAGTATTTGATTTATATTTGAATATAGCACAGTAGATAAGTAAAGTATCTTGCAAAAAGTGTGGACATGATATCGTTTCTGTCAAGGTGCTATAAATTTTAAGGCGCGAACAAGCTAAACAGTTGAAGTAGTCATCACTTCCTTCTGTGAAACATGCCCAGTCATTGAATTTTCTGTTCAATTGTTATAGCCTCATTTTGTAAATAATCTACATGTACAGAATGGAACACTTAAAAAGAGTCTCTCTGTGCCCCATCAACCATTTACTGCTTCCATATGTTTTTCCAGAGCCTGTTCTGGTTAACACAAGACAAGCAAAAATGGCTCCAAAAATAGTTCATCTAGTGGAATATATCTTTGCACATTACATATTTGTTTTGGACCTTGTGTTGCTTACTCTGAACACCAAAACATTCAAATTCAAATGGGTACTTTCTGTATGCCTTCTCTCTGATGTCCATAGGAGTTTTCTTGTTGGTGAAAGGCCTGAGGTATATACAAAGATGTGTATTTTCATCAAATTTCTTTTGGCTGGAAGCTTCTAAGATTGAAACTCAGCTGCCGCATGTTAGTCCAAGGATCTTGTCTGTCATTTCAGTGGTGTATGTCACTGAGAGTAGTAGGGGTGACTCCTGACATCTAACTTCTTGTGTTAGTAGTAGCAATGAGATCAAACTTCCACAAGAGGAAAGGTAAGACAGACCTCCGCTTTCTACAGTGATGCAGATTCCCTTCCTGGACCTTACTGTTCATGTGGCACTAATGAAGGGTATTCCATATATGAGGGTAACCGTCAAAATCAAAAATCATCTATGTGGCTTCACTGCTCTGAGAAGTATTTCAGAGAATAAGCAAGGGGCAAAACTGCCTTTTCATCTCTACCATGTGCTTGAGGCCTCACAGATGACACGGTTTACATTCGTATCTTTAAACATGTTTTTAAAAAAATCCTTTTCTTTTTAAGAACTTGGTTGTTGTGGGACTTTTGGAAGTAGAGTTCTGCAGAAGAATGTGCTTCATTAATGTAAGGGCCAGACTCAGAACAGACGTAGGTAGTCCAACACAAGTGGAATGCAAGGGACAGCCAACATGCTTGACCTGCAAAAGCTCTGTCTGGCTCTGTGTGCGGCTAAGGCATGTCCGAACAGTGCACAGATGCTGAAGGCAGGGCCAGCCCTGGCACTTGGCGATGTATTAGCCACATCAGCACACCGCAAGATCTGTGCTAAATGTTTATTTTTCACTCATCTCACATGGGCAACACAGAGATACCCGGAGAGTCCTGAGCACCTAATATTTTTCAAATTAGCTGACTACATTTTTGCCAGTGCGTTTATCCCCGGCTGCTTCTGCCTCAGCTGAGCTCATCATCTCAGTATGTCTTTCATGTCCGTTTCAGTTTTCGGATTGCTAAGGAGTGGTCTCCATACATACACGCCTGAGTGTCCTGAGCCTGCAGATGGACTCCAAGGCCCCATTACGCACCCTGACAGTACCAATCACAGTATAATGGCCACAGGCACTCTCTCTTCACTTGTACCATATTTGAGCGTAACCAGCTGAGTCGGGATTTGCTGGCATGGCACATTATGTTTTCCAGTTCATTTTCCTTTGTCTCGTTCTGATAATACATTTCTCCTTATTTCCATAGGATCTGTATCATGGTACTAGTATCACTGTGGCTTTCTTTGCATGGATTTTATGACTAATTGAAAGTCAAAAACTCCTTTTCACTGAAGAGATCCTTCTTCTCCTAGTTAATACAAATTACTTCCATATATGAATAGTCTCATTAATAGCAAATTTCCAAAACAGTGCATCTGGACCTTCTTACAGATGGAGGTGTATCATGTCTAAACCTGATTGACAGACTGGGGTTTTATCCCAAATGTCTGAGGAAAGAAAAATCCAAATTATTAGGAGAAAAAAATAAACAGGTAATACAATATATTTCTTTACATCCCTCGAAGCCTGTTTCAGCAGGCTGCGAAAAAGGCCCCAAGAGCCGTATTTAAATAAGAAAGGCATTCTGCCAACGTTATTCTAGCTGGAGAAATCTCAGCGAGAGACTTGAGGCTTCTAAAGGATATGCTGTGGCAAGACAGATTAAGCAAACTGGAGTCTTATATGGCAAACTTAACTCCTCTGGGCTTTTCAGAGCAAGCCAAACAAGCCTTATCAGCTGAGTAAAAAGGCTTGATTTTCAGAAAACACGATCAGCCAACTGTAGTAAACAGAAAGGTCTCTTAATTAATTTTAGACTAAAAGATAAAACTCCATCTTAAAGTATTATCAATGATTTACTCTCAATTAGCTAATGACCTGTCAGCTTCCAGGGAGTAAAAGAATTTCTCACTTTGATGTTATTGTAACCAACGTGCAAGTTACCACTTACCATTTTCCTAAGCCTCATTGACAGGATGGTGTGTTGTTGAAAGGACTGCACTGGATTTGCTTCTCCAATTTTGAGGAGGCATGTTAAGGGCAAGAAAAAACTAAAATCTGGACTGTGGTTTGTAATTGCGCAAGTAGGAAGATTTAAAGATGCGAGAGACTGAAGAAAAGCAGCTACCGGAAACATCTGTAGAGATAATTGTATCAAGTAGTTGAATAAAGTGCTGATTTTCTGGTGGTAATAAAGTGTTCATATTTACAGATCGTGAACTCTTCTTTCGCTTTGTCTTCTTCAGGCTTTGGATTTAATGTGAACAACAGCAACCCCACCATATGCATCAATGATCTCATCACAAAATTTAATAAGGAAGAGGGGACAAAGCTGAAGGCTTTAACTGCAGACTGTCTTATTGCAAGAACTGTAACTGCGCTAGAGAGGCTTATAGATATCTTTCAGGAGAAAGGGCCCAACGGAGTTCTTCCCAGTTACTACAAGTACTGGGTACACAGGTAGGTATAACGTTCTTCTTGAAGTTTCTTTTAAGAAAGTTGGAAAGAACTCGTGGATATTTTGTCTTTTTCTACTAGAATGCCTTTAAGACTAGTGACTTAATTAAAATATACTCCCAAGTAGGAGGCCATTTTTTAAGGGCGAATAAAAACAGCACACAGTAAAATCAATGGACTAGTATGAGTTAAAGAATGCTTCTAGGTATTTTACCTGTATCATCTCAAAACAAAGGGAATTGGGAATGACTTGTTTAGCTAGTGATGAAGCTGCTGTAGTCACGTCTTTTATTAAAAAATTGACTGTTTGGATTAACTCCAACTCTGTGTTACTTCCACAGAAAGAAATCAAAGCATGTAGCAAATGCTGATGAAAATCACTCTCTGTAAAGAACCAGTGAAGTGAGAAATAAAAATGTTCTGCTAGACATTAGTCCTCTAATTGTTTGTGCAGCGTCCACCACTTAATTCCTAACTGTCTGATTCTCTTTATTTGCAGTGGTAAGCAAGTCCGTCTCCGTGATGAGGAGGGTCCGATTGCATGGATCGTTGGGATAGATGATTATGGATTCCTTCAAGTTCATGAAGAAGGCAAGGGTGTCGAGTCTGTGCACCCAGATGGCAACTCTTTTGACATGCTGAGAAACCTCATAGTCCCAAAGCATTAGTAGTCCTCAGAGCTCACAGCGCACAAGGAGGCTCCTTAGTATTTGCCACCAAGTAGCTAAACTTGCTTAAAGGCGGGAAGGGTAGTTGATAGCTTGATCTTTTTTTTTCATCTGATTTTCTGATATCTTTGGGTTTTGATGTGAATAACTTCAACAATTAAGACGAGGTAATTTCTCATTGCTGACAGCCTTTATTCTTTCATAGTAACTTTTAGAACACATCTATGTTGCCATTCTTTGTAAGCATCTATTCTTCAAAAGGAACCTGGTTGCAAAGGAATACCTTTCAATGAAGAGAACTTTCTCTTCAATTACACACTGTATTTGAGAAACTGAACAGGCTAAATATTTCCTTTTTGTGTCTCTGTGTTTTTATTGTGCTTTAGCACAATGCAGTACAATATTTACATTTTTACTATGTTTTTTTTAAACCAAATTCTGGTTTATGCATTGTCTGTGGTGGAAACAGCTGGAAGAGCTCATCATATATTTCTGAATTACTGGGATTACCACTGCGTTTAGAGTCAGATCTAACTAGAGCCTTGCTGATCTGGTTCTCCATGTGGGCCTGTACAACAGTTTACCGTCCTGTGCTTTGGTCTCAGGTCGGCAACTCTGTCATGGCTGCCTTGAGTTTTTGGGGAGTTTTCCATCAGCACTTAAGAACTGTGGCTGGTTATCCAAAGTATTTGTACTCTGCTCTCCTTAGTCAATTGGATCTCGTAAATCATCTCCTATCTCCTTTGAATCATAGTCTTCCAAGAGGCTTTAGCCCCCCTAAGAATAGCCCACTGGAGCAGTGTATCACCCTGTTGCAATCCTCTTATCCAAGTCATTGTAGAATCCCATGTCAGGAGAGGGAAGTCTAAATAGCTTACAATTTAATAGTAATTCTATTGTAATAGCAATGAAGTTAAGCAAATAAATAAGAGAAAAATGCCCTGCTCTTAAAATCCCTGCCATAAAGAGCTCGTACACTGAAAAAGAGAAAACATGTTTTTAATCTGTGCCCAAATTCTCTTCTGTCGTTTCTGTTGTCACCCCTTTCCCAAATCAGGGCATCTGGCTTTGCTGCTAACCATTAAAAGCAAGAAGTGTGACATCTGCTGACCTGAGAGTAGCTTGCTCTGGGGGCTGGCTGCACAGTTCAAGGGGGTTGGAAGAGCTTGGTCACGATGGGAAAGCAGCACCAAGTAGGCATGTGGGAGCTTCCGTGCAATGGCAGCTTGTCGGGTTTTTCTCCCAGGCGAGGCGAATTTGCGCCAGGAGGCCTGGCCACCACGGCACTTCAAATGGTTCTCTGCAAATGAAAAGTTTGTCGTAGGTGTGATGTGGCCAGCTTCATTTCCTCAAGTAGGCAGCGCTGCTTATTACCTTACCTTGTCCCTACTGAAGGTGGATCAGCCTAATTGGTTTCCACAAAGGACTTCTGTCTACTAGCCAGAAATGGGGTTTTTAGGTTAAAGTTCACCTCATAAACAATCTGAACATGTTAGTAGATTGTTTCGGTTACAAAGCCAAGAAGTCTTGAAGCAAGGAAGCTAGTCTGTAATGGTAATTTAGAGTAATCCTCACATATTAGGGGTTAGGTGGTTTGGCAGCAAGTGCTAGAAATTAAGTTGTCCCTATTACATTTAGGATTTTATGCTCCATATCACAGTAGATTTGTGTGCGTGCCTGGTTGTCCATCCCTGCTGTTTTCTTTTCCCCCGTGATCCACATCACAGGAGACTGCTCACCAACAGTTCATAGAATTGTTAATTGGCACAGTTAAAATGATACACACGAGCACCAGTTTCTGCTTTTTCCCACCAGATGCTTTCAAAACTGCTTTGGGCTGGTAATTTTCGGCAGCTACCTTTATTTCAGACTCAAACACTGATGCATATTATAAAGAAGTGAAACTTGAGTCTGAGTTAATAAAGTTTAAATAAAAAGAAGAGCCCATTTATGTACACGTGTATAAAACGCGTGTGTATGCATAGGCATATCTTCCTTGCGCATCTTCACTTCTTTTCTACCTTTTCCTTCAAGCAGCTCATGAGCAACCCGTGCTGCTGCAGGTCAGCTGTGGAAAGCAGAGCTCTGGTACTGGTTTTCCAACCACAGAGTTTTACAAAATTTCAGATCTGTGCTTCAGCCCAGTATTTGTAGCTAAAAACACTGTCTCCGTTCTGGTACCTTAGGGTGTGCCTAGAGGAAGCACCCACCTTTGATTCCCCTCATATTCCAGATAGACGGATAGAACTGTAGAAATTTCTTTCAACGACCAGGTCATGCATCAGGTTTTGACTTGAATTGCTTCCTTAAAACACACTCTCCCTTCGCGAGGGCCAAGTACTGTAAAAGAATGACAGGGGGAAATGATAAAACATGTTCCTGTGTGAAGAAGGGCAGAACGGACCTGCAAACCTTCACTCAGCTACTCTACCACAGTGTCTGAGCAGCATGCAGATGGATTTTTTTAATAGTAAAATGCCGCAATATTTCCTGGTTGCTGTCGTTCCTTTTGGATTTCTTCATAGCCTTCTTAATGAAAAGCTTGTTCTGTTCTCACTTTGAGTTGTAAGATTATTCCGAAAATTTTTGCATTGGAAAGGAACTTAGCTGTCGTGGTTTTGGCCGTA
>VWZL01001839.1:0-29360 GCA_013396915.1 Stercorarius parasiticus
GTGAATGATCTCCCTGTCCTTATATCAGCCCACAGCCTTTCGTCACATTTTCTCTCCCCTTTCCAACTGAGGAAGGGGGAGTGACAGAACAGCTTCGGAGGGCAACTTGTGTCTACCAGGGTCAACCCACCACACCAACACATCACCAGTCTAGAGTATGCTATAGCCTTTGAAACATTAACCACGTCCCATACTTACTTTGGAGTTGCCTAGGAGAACCCAATGTAGGACAACTGCCACTTCTCGTGCTAACACTCACTCCTTCCTTTTGTAAGGGTTAAATCCCTTTTCTAACCACGGCAGCAGAGATCTCACTAGTGCAGCAACTGGGGCAAGTGCTCTGTGTCTGAAAAGGCCTTAAGGTTGCATCTTTTGTGCTGAAGCAACATGGTCTATTACACATCTTAAGGGTATGAGAGTCTGTAACTAGCTCGCTACCTGGTGTCGGTAAGCTCCAGAGAAGGGTTAGCCTGCTTGGCAAACAGATCAAGTCTTCCAAAAAGTAGACAAGCAGCAAAGCTGAGAGTAAAACAGATGGTAATGCAAGTAGTTTGCAAGCCAGCATCATTTCAACAGCAAAACAAGGTGCACGGGACCCTGCACTCCTTCGAACAGGGTGTATGAGACCGAGCCCCAACTCCTACGGCCAAAAAAATCCCACCCCTTCCACCTCAGGGCTGTCAGGAAGCCAATATCAACGCCCTGGCCAAACCTCTCACCTCACAACCTCCCCCTCTCTACGACCCGTGCCTTGCAGGCAGGGGATTTCTCTCCCCACCTCTTTACTGGGCTCAGAAACACCCACACCCCCACTGAAGCACCTGCTGCCCGCAGGCCGCCTCCCTTCGCCCTCTCAGCGCCACCCGGCCTTTCCCTTCCTCTNATTTACCTGCGGGGGGGGGGGGCCCTTGCCACACGCTTACCCTTCACTTCCTTGTTTATATATATATATGTTTGGGTTTTTTTCTTTTAATAACCCAAACCCCTCCACCTTGCTGCTGGCACGCTAATTGCCCACATCAGGCCGGCAATTTGTTACCTCCTAAATTAAACCTCACGGTGTTAACGCCCCTCTCTGTGCCCGTTGTCATTTTTACACATCAACGGCCATCAGCATACAGCCAGGTGTGACCCTGCCGCCGTCCGGTTATGCTTAGCGTTCCCTTTTGTTTCTCATCATTCTTGTTTGTGGTTTGGTTTTTTTGACCTGTTTGTCCGCGTTTGTATTCGAGCCGATACTGGTTCGTTCTTCACCTAACATTTTACGAGGCAGCGTATCAAAGACTTTGCCAAAGTCCAGATAATATTACGTTTGTGGCATTCTCGTCGCTAATTTTGTGAGTTCAGTCAGAGAAAGTAATCGGGTTTGTCTGACGTGATTTGTTCTCTATAAATCTATGCTACTGCTTACTGCTCACAGATCTCTCTCATCCTTTGTATTTTTACATATTTTTTTCCCTGCCTCTGTTTATTTCATCATGTCACCAGGAACAGAAGTTAACTCTGAAAGGGTGATAATTGCCAAGATGACTGCTTCCTCCCTGCTGCCCCCCCCTAAAAGACTGGTACTGCACTTGCTTTTCCTCAGTCCTCTGGCACCCTCCCTAGTTTGTCAAGATACTTCAAAAATAAGAGAATCCTGGAGTTCGCCGTTGATTCCTACACCCCTATAGGACAGTCGTCGTTTCGCTTCACTGAGCTCTTTCTACATGCCGTTTGTCTAACTAGTCCTTTATGTCGGTCTGAGCTGTCACGTTAACATTTTCATTACCTTTTCGTTCTCTGAGAAATTTCCTTGGAAAAGAAATATTAAAAGAAGAAAAACAGTCATTAGGTAGATCATTTTTATCCCATTCCCAATAGCTGACTTCATTTCAGTTACTTTCGCGGCACCAATTTGTCTGCAAAATTCTGTCCTTTTGTCTTTTTAACCCTTTCCGTGGCAGTAACTCACCCTACTGGTCTGCAGTATTTTGTTTTCCCTGCCAGTTTCCTATTTCAAATACAGGGGTTTTCTTTTTACTCTCAGATCTGAGAGCCAATCCCTCCTAAAATCTAATCCTGTTTCACTGCTGCAATCCTTTTTCATGCTTCAGGATATAAAACAGCTACAAAATGTCTGGGTTAGAGAGAAACTCCCCTGATGGGAAGGTTATTCTGTAAACATCCACTTCAGAGCTTCTTACCCCTTCATTTCAAGCACTTGGTACTGGCTGCCATTCCAGGCAGGATAACAAACCAGACAAACGATTGTGTACAAGAAATCCTGTGTTCGGATGTCCTGGGGAGACAGCAGCAGATGCCCGTTCTAATTTCTCTTGTTTTACCTTCATTTTCCCAAATGTTGTTTCTGTTGGTCAACAAACTCTTTTGCAACTGGTATAAATTTTACTTCACCTGTCCAATTTTTTAGCCATTTTCAACACTTCAAACCAAATTTCAACAGATGTTGTCAGCGTTTGGCTTGAGTAAAGGCAGCAGATTGGTGTGTGGAGTTGATTTTCTAGGAGAGGGTAAAGCGAAAGATAGGGCAGAAGCTGCTTTTGCAGTTGCTAGAGTCCCAAGAACTAAAATGGTGCAGCAATGGAGCATTCATGTCTACAGGGAAAAATCAGAAAATTGGGAATAGGAGTTGGAGAAATACAGCGGGGCAGTTGGGTTAATCTGGGTTTGAGCGGTTTATGGCATTTCTGTCCTGTCTTACAAGGTTCACTCTGAAGTGGGCCAGTGACTGTAAATTTTGAATCCTTCTCTGCGTTTGAGTTCATCCTGTGTCCCTGGCAAATTATTCACTCTCTGTGCACTTTGCAGGTTCCCTGCGTGGACAACGGGAACCAGCCCATCTTCTCAGCGCTAGTTTTGCTCATGAAATGCTCTAGCGATACAACATGCTCGGCACTCTAACTGGGTTGTTATCCCTCCCTGGGCTTTGTACATCCAGGTTTCTTTTTCCTGCCCAGAGGCTTGGGGTCATCAGCGCTGAACTGCTGCTGGGCCTGGAGGTGGGAGAGGAGATGTTGGTGGTGAGGGATGTTTCCGAGGCGAGCAGGAGAGGATGCTAGCAGCGTGTGGTTGCCATGCCTTTGCCCAGCTCCCTCTCCAGCGGGCAGCAGGAGAGGTATGGCCTGGAGGAGCGGGAGAGGAGAGGGGTTGTTGCTCTACCCCAGCAAATGCTCTGCCTGGTCCCATGGTGCTTCTCAGTGAAACCTTCCAGGGGTTAAAAGGAAAAAGAGAGAGACAGAAAGGGGACAAGAGACAAAGGGAGGAATAAAGTCAAAAAATGTGCCGTGAAGCTTCTTGCAGCAAAACGCGGAGAAAGTCATTTCCAACTTCTTTCATCTCGGAGATGAAGCCACTAAATAAAAGGGCAGCGCAGAACACAAGGGCTTTTAATCTGTCTCATCTCCTTCATAATAACTGCAAATTTTCCCTGGGCTCCTGGGAGTGAGCCTCTTTCCTCTGTCTTTGCCTTATCTCCCCCCTCCATATTTCACAGCCGGCTCGGCTCCCCTCACTCGGCTGCCCCCGGCCTAGTCTCTGAGAGGCCTGTGGGAGCCGCCAGCTCCCAGGGCCTCATTGTTCCCGGCTTGGGAGGAAGCTCAGGGAGGGAATTGAAGGCAAGTCAAAGGGAAACGGCATCATCGCTGTTTCATTAATGGGAACCTTTCAGCAGAAAACATATCAGAGCGAGGTCTTTTCAGAGGCAGTAATTAGCAATTTGGAGCCTTCCCCCCTCAGGAGATGCAGCTGCGATCTAACAAGTGGGAGCAGTGCTCGCCTCCTTTTACACTTCATATTTATTGTTTTTCATTTTCTCCATCTTCCTCCCATTGTCCAGCCTCCTCCTCACTGCCAGATAAGGGCCCTTTATTAATAGCTCCCTTTTAATTCTTCATTAATGATAATAACTTTCTCTGGCATGCGGAGAGGAGTTAATCTTTCCTGGGTATTGAGAAAGGACAGGGCTGAAAGGGAGGGAGTGAAGAAGTGCACGGTGGACAAGGCTATACTGCCACGTTTCCCTCCTGCCCCACCACCCGGAAGGAGTTTCTGAAGACTTTGGCTGCCGAGCTGTGAGTTGCCCATTGGAAAGCCTCAGGCTGTCAGTTTGGTCAAGCTGTGTGGGTTTGGTGGGATGTACCCTGGCTCAGAGATACGGCCCTTACCAGAAACAAGTATACTTGGGCCGGAGGGAGAGACTTTCTCTGCGTGTCTTCACAAAAAAACCAATGGTGTCTTGGTGAGACTATAGGCTGTGTTTGCTTGTCTTGTGAGAACACTCCCTCAGACACCTTCAGAGCCCCGTTTCCCTACTGTCAACACTGTCCAAGCTTAAACAACACCTGAATGTGTGAAGAAATGGTATCTGGGAGTTTCTGCAATGTGACAAGACCCTCCTTGGTGCCTCCCCCTGACAGAGTCTGCCTTGGATTGCTCCCAGCTGGAGGTGCCAGTCCACCAACGTGGACATCTGTGAGAAGTGACTGCTGCCAGGCTGGCTCAGCATCGGCAGCCTAGCGACAAAAGCTGGATGAACGTGGCAGGGAGGGGAGGAGGCTGTCACACCCGCTGTGGCCACATGCGTGGGGCTACAGTCAATGAATACCAGCCCCAAGAACATGCTAGGGAGGACAGTGCCACAGTACCCATTACACTGACAAAGCTTAGCTTCTCTTCCTAGTGTTTTGTACCACTGGCTTCATGGGAACCCCTGTTAGTGAGGTCCATGCAACTGATCTTGCCTTACAGTGGTAGCCTCAGCACTTTCTGGGTAGCTGGGCATGCCACTACCAATTAAGAATATTTTACTACTACCAAATACAAGGAAAAAAGAGACAAATGCTACTGTCACCAGGATAGGTGGCTCCACAACCTCACTGAAGGATTGTCAGGTTGGCAACAGTGGGAGATGCTGAGGGAAGGGAACAAATGGCATGAGGAGAACACAGAAACTTCAACGCAGGAGCTCAAGCTCATCAGTCAACTGCAGAGACCCTCACACAGTGGTCCTATCCCAGCTTCACACCCTGGTGTCATTCCATGAGTGTTACCAAAGAAGCCAGCCACAGTTCAAATTAGGGCCTGGAAGCACAAATCACCACATGCTCACCTGTGACAGAGGTGACACAACACCATCAGTATCGCTGTGTGCTGAATCTGAGGCAGTTGTCCGGCAGCACTGGGAACTGGGCGAGAAACCAAGCTGCTGAGGGAGTCAGGGCAGGAGAGGGGAGAAACAGAAAAAAAATTAAATTTGGTGTTTTCATTTCCTCCTCCTTTGATGTCGTTTGCAGGCAGATATCCTGTCTGCATTCTTTTAGAGACCATGGTAGAAAATACTTTTTTATCTAAGTCAATGCTCTCTCTTGGCCCAACATCAGGACTCTTGCCAATGGCTGTGGGGCAGAGAGGGTCAGTTTATTTCTGGTTACTGTTCTACAAGCATCAGCTTGTGTTTCCCTAGTATGCTCTGGTTCTAAAGTGTCTTTGAAGGTGAAGTGAAACTCAGGCCTACATTTATGTTCCTTTGAGTAATCTGCTGCCAGCATCTTTGTTCATTTAATGTGGACTCTGAAGGATTCCTGGTAGTTCCAATAATCAGGGATGACCTGCATTTCAGTATCCTGCGACAGACCTGTGCTTAATTTCCAGTGACCCTAGGACATTGTGGGGAGATGTCTAAAAGAACTTTCTAGCTATGAACTTGAAGTCATACAGAAAGTGGGGCTGGCCTCTCTGTAAATGGGGCATTTTAATCTCCCAGAGGGTCAAGGTAGTCCCATTAAATGTGGGCTGGCTTTTAGGGCTTATTGTTTGCCCACAGCATCTCTGCATGAAGCCAAAAGACTTCACTTGCACAAAGCAGATGGAAGGCGTTTTCACACCTAACAGTGATAAATTAATTTCATATTTTAAAACACTTATCTTTTCTTTAGACTCACTGAATCAGATCTTGTCTGCACTGGCAGGCCAGCAGGGCCTACCAAATCCTCTCCTCCACCCGTGCAGCCCCACTAGTCATAGAGATGCTCTGCACCTTCTAAGGCTGTTGCGTGACTTCACACGTCTGGCAGTGGATGGAGACAGAGTGAGTTGAAGTGAGGGGAGCCAGGAGGTTTGTGGAACCTGGAGCGTGTGAGAGCCATCCTCCTTCCAGTATGGTGTGCTGAGCACTAAATAGAGATGCAGATCCTGTCTCAGTCAGGATTCACGGGGACTTTGTGTCTGCTAGCAGTCAGCTAAGCAATGACCATGTTCGGGCTACACGGTCAGGACTTGCGACAAGATGCCACTCCTGCTGATATGGCCAAGTCAAACTTCTGATTGCTGTGGAGAGTACACTGTAAATACAGGTGTCAGGCAACATAAACCAAATGTTATTATTACTGTGAGAGGCGAGAGACAAGCTATCACAGATGCAGAGTTCCTCAGGAAAAGAAAAAAGTTAAAAATTAAGATAAATCAATTTTACATGGATTCTTCCATAGAAAGGACATTTAAATATAGCAAGCAGGATGTTAATAATGCTGTAACTTGGAAGCAAGAACTAAATAAAAAGAGAAACTGAGAGCAAGCAAGGCAGGAACTGAAGAACCACTAAACGAATTACAGGAATCCCCTTAGTCTTGCAACTGAAAGCCTGGTCATGAAGCTACTCATCTCTTATCTAGCATGTTTTATGGGATAATTTTGCTTTATTTGGCAATAGATCAAGGACTTCTGTAGGACTGGAATGGTCTGGGTTCTTACTATGGTGCCTGTCCACCTGCCATTGCTGGTGTAACAGCAGTGGCCTCTGAGTCACCCAAAAGGGCACTCAGCGGTCTCCCAGCTGGCCTCAGGGACCCAGCTAAATCCCTTGAGGATGCTTTCATGTTCAGAAAAAAAATACATTCACCATGGCAGCAGAGAGCTGGCAGTGGTACCAGTGATGCTGGTGAGGGCTGGAACATCGTGGATGTTAATGTCGGGTGGCAGGAACTGAGTGCTAGCTTGCCCTCAGCAAGATCAAGTGGTGTTTCAAAAGTTACAGGCCTCAAAGAAAGCCAGCACAGCCAAGTGTGAGGATCACCCACAAGGACTGGTAAAGCCTCAAGGAGGCTGGAATGATGCCTTTTGCAGTTATAATGATTGTGGGTTTTGCTTCCTGAAAGTCCTCTGTGGAGTCCTTGCTCCTCTCCTGCTGTCCCTGCATCTTGTGACTATCTGCCTGTTGCAGTGAGATTATCTGCCTGGTATGCAGGAGAGCAGCAGGTCTTATGCAGGGCATGTCACAAATCTGCATAAAGTAGGCAGGCAGGGTGGCAGGCAAGCGAGGGTGGCCAGAAGGCCTCATTGGATGCATTGTCATTCCTTATTCGAGGGGAAGGTGAAGGTGCTCTACTCGCTGGATGTGTGAACCGGGCTGGGTGTTTCAGCCAGGGGCACACTTGTTGGAGTAGCCCTGCAGGTTGGCTGGCATTCACAAGTTGGGCTGGGCCAGATGGCTTATTTTTAAACATGAAACTATTATGCGTATGTGACCTATAAACGTGTAGCTTCAGAAAGCAACCAAGAGTCACATTTTCTGAGTCACAGGTGTTACTGGTACACACTTGCATGCAGCAGCAATGGATCCCTGTCCCAGGCTGAACTTAACCTCCTGCCCTGCAGACCAGCCTGCAGCCAGGGCTCTCCTCCCTTATCTCCATGTACTTGCTCATTCCTCCTACCACTGCTTTCTTTCTGCACAGCATAAGGACCTCTTGCCTGGTCCTTGCCTCTTGTTGCTCAAGACCCAAGCAGACCTGCTGCAAGCCCCTGCCCCTTGAGCAGATCCTACTCACCGCCTTACCTGGCTTTTGCATGATGGGTGCTGTGGCCTTCCATGGCCATTTCCAGCACTGCACCCAGGCGCCCCCTCCTCCTACCCCATGCTGTGGCCAGGGGAGCCTTCGGTGCTGACATTGCCAAGCCTTTTGGAGAGTTGAGAGCGCTTCGTGGTAAGGAAGAAGGCGTCAGCGTGGATCTGCAGAGAGGGGGAGGGAAGCAGCCTGACAATCCCCTTCGAATTATAAACATATCCTCTTTAAATACATTTCTAAGGATAACATTTGTATTACTGTGTCCTGTGGCTGCTGATAGGGCCCTCCTTATCGCCTCGGTCTCTCCTCCTTTCTCTGGGCCCTGCTGGGAAAGGTCCCTATCTGGAGCCGAGCTGGCAATCCTCCGCCAAGCAATTGTTTCAGTCCAGGGGAAAAATTAATTTCTGCCTATCGTTAATTGAGAGAATTGTGTGGAGAGCTGGGAGNATGAGAGGCTCATTACAGCAAGAAGGTGATTAGAGAACTTGGACAAGCTATCAGGCTAAGCAGGAGAGTGGCAGAGAATTCGGGAGGGACTCCCAGCAGAAGAGCAGCAGCACCAACCAACCATCCCCTCTCACCCTGATTGCCATCTCCTCCACCCCTCCTCTCCCTGTCAGCCCCACTGACCCCCTACCCGCATCTGAGGAAAAAGCAACGAAGAAGTTTCGAAGATCAGCAGTTTTAGCGGCTGGAGAGACACTTTACGTGGTGGCAGAGCCTGCGCACCCATAACCAAAAACCCACTGGCGTTGTTCAGCTCCTAAAGGCCCAGCTGACAGCTCATCTTAAGTGCCTTTCCCCGATGGCCAAAGAAGAAGACGCACAAAAATGTTGGCCTCCCTCCCAGCTACATGGGGAGGTCATGCATGGCCATTCAGAGTGTCTCTCATTAGCCGATTCCTCAACAGGTGGCTAAAAGCTAGGACCCCTGACTGTCTCTCTCACTCACGGAAATGATGTACAAATGGAAGAAAACTACCCCAGATTGTCCTCTGGTCCAGCTTTTGCACCACTCTTTCCATGTGTGACTCCTGAGATATTTCCCCTATTTTAGAGGTATCACTGCTGTGATACAGCCCACCAGCCCCCAAGCCATCTCATGCACCATGTGTATGTCTTCATGAATTTGCTGTCCTTCAGCTCACAATCACTCCCCTGACAAATAGCTGCAGCATCCCCTTGATTCCTGACATTGCTAGAAATAACTTTCTCCCCCTTCGGGAAGGTAAGCAGCCTTGAAAATTCATCCAGCCCACATAAACACCAGGGGATGGGACTAGGATAAAAAGTTGAACTTCTCATACCTTGCCTATGAATGATGCAATGAAAAAAAAAAAAACCCATCACTTCAATTTTCCTTCTTTTTTCAATATAAACCTTTGGCATCCCAGACAAATTTGCAGTGGACAGGAAGATAATAAAGATTCTACTAAATTAGAGTAATCCATCTAACCTGTTACTCCCGTAGTTAATATTAGTTAATGCTTTAGTTATTAGGATTTTTTTGTTGTTAGTCTATTGCCAATGCTGTACTTAAGACTGTCAAAAATCCTATTCTGAGATGACAAAGGGGTCTTTGGCAAGGCCCATACTGGAGAGAAAAGCTGCAACAGAGAAGTCTAAGTATCAGCTGAGTAGCTGCAGATTGAAAAAAATTATGGGGACTGAACTCCCTCCTCTTCCTTTGACAAAAGCCATTCCTCTAGGCCAGGGATGAGGGACAGATTGTCTCACTCTGTAGACTGCAGGAAACTCAACGCAGCACAGAACTCGCAAGAAATTGATGTGAAAACAGTAATACTTTTAGAAGGTAAATGGGCTACTTCTCATCTAGATCATGCCAGAGAACGTGAAGGCAGACAGAAGTGTTCACCATCACAGTGTATGGAGTTCTGCATAAGTAGCACAAACATCGTAACTCCCACCCCAGAGAGATCTGCTACCTTTTCTTAGCCTAATCCCATCTACCCCCGGCCACGTGTTGAGGTCTAGTCATCTCCAGCTACTCTGGGAGACACAGACAGAAGCAGACCCTCCACACAAGGCAAGGCCTCCCATTTTAGCACCAAGGTTTCATTGCTGACAAGCAGAGGACACGTCCAGGAATATATGGTCTCTTGGAAAGCTAGCTGGAGGGCAGAGTGGTCACCAAGATCCAGTCGATCCTGAGCAATTTCTCTTCATTCACTTATCCCCATGGGACAATTAGCAGCAAAGAGCAAATTGTTAACAGACAGTTAAGAGTAGGCCCAGAGCGAGACTTAGAAATCTTTGAAGCCAGAATGATTTGTGAGAGTCTGTCTACTTAGCTTTTCCTCTTTAACAAAACGTCCATTTCTTGCTGATTTCTTGTGCAAATCACTAGTAAAATGGAAATGGAGAAGAATGGTTGTCATAAATAGTTTGTGTGTTGAAATTCTGGGTTACTCATGTCATTTTATCTGAAGATGCTGAGGGCTTAGCCTTGAATTTCTAGTATCACCAGTCAACTAATGAATAGAGAGGAGGATCCCATATTAATAGTGTTCTGGTTTCATCTGGTATAATTTTCTTACTAGCAGCTGGTATAGTGCTGTATTTTGGATTTAGGATAACAATAATGTTGATAACACAGTAATATTTCAGTTGTTGCTAAGCAGTCAAGGACTTTTCAGCTTCTCACGCTGCCCCGCCAAGAAGGTAGGGGGCACCCAAGAAGCTGGGAGGGGACACAGCTGGGACAGCTGACCCCAACTGTCCAAAGGGATATTCCATACCATATGACGTCATGCTCAGCATATAAAGCTAGGAGAAGAAGGAAGAAGCAGGGGGGGGACGTTATGGCACTTGTCTTCCCAAGTGCCCATTACGTGTGATGGAACCCTGCTTTCCTGGAGATGGCTGAACGCCTGCCTGCCGATGGGAAGTAGTGAATTAATTCCTTGTTTTACTTTGCTTGCGTGCACGGCTTTTACTTTACTTATTAAACTGTCTCTGTCTCAACCCATGAGTTTTCTCATTTTTACCCTTCCAATTCTCTCCCACATCCCACCTGGGGGGTGGGGGGGAAGGCGGGGTGGGGAACAGGGACAGTGAGTGGCTGTGTAGTGCTTAGTTGCTGGCTGGGGTTAAACCATGACAACTAGGTAGCTCTGGTCTAATACAATTGATACTAAAGCCAACATAGGCTTCACACAGCCCCTCAGCTAATCTGACCTCTGGCCAGAGGCGTTCTGGAGACAAAACACAATCGCACAATAGGCAGCCTGACGCAGGGACTAAGCGCTAAATCCTGGGCAGTTAGACACAAATGCCCTCTTGCCAAACCTTAAACAGCTGAGACTCCACAGAGGCTACTGTAAGCTGGTAGCCTCCAGCTTTGGATACCTGGTCTGAGCTATTGTTCTGCGCTCACATAGCCCAGGTTGCCTTCAAGTGGGGAAGTCTAGGCCTCGCATCTCAAACCAAAAATAATCAGGCATTTGCAAAAGCCTCCACTACTAGCTCTTTTCTTCCTCAGACAGTATTATTCTATCACCAACTTTGCAAGGCTGCGGCAGTGAGGTCTGAGGAAGAGCTTGTATGGCTGCTTCTCATCCACTCTCTCTCTACATCCCATCAAGAAGTTGAAAAGGTGAGAGACTGCATGCTCAGCCCCCCCGCTAAACCCATCCCAATTGATGGCTCTGAAGTGTCAATTATAATGACTAGTGTGGAATGAGACCAGGAAAGGGGACAACTGGAATATGTAAAAGGAAGAGAAAGGGGAGGTGTTTGGTGGAAAAAGAGCCAAGCAGTGACAGTGAAGCAAGGACAGTGACTGAGGTAACACAAGAAGATGGATGGGACAGAGAAGAGAGGATTACAGCTTCTCAAACAGGGTAAAGCACTGAAAAAGGGAAAAAGAAGAGACAGAACTTAAACATTACAGTGGTATAAGAGCTACACAATCATTTCATTAAATGGGTCAGTGAGAAAACAATATGGAAGTTGATAGATGGTATACAAAGAGAGAGAAAAAAAACCAAAAAGCAAATTAACAGAGAGAAGGTGGGGAACAAAACAAGGCAGTACACGCAGCTTCAATGCTACTGAGCTAAAATGACCAATGTTCCTATTTATTATTACTTTCTTGGTCATCACCCTGTATCTAACTTCTCTTTGCCTCTGTGTTTGGTCCATAAGCATGGGATTCAAAAGGGACAGCACAATTATTTTGACCACGTGTTTCTGTATTATCATGTATTACTCTAGGTCTTATAATGAGTCAGCTATAAAAAAAAGAGAGCATAACTGAACCCCACCAAAGCAGGTGGAAGTATTTCAGCAAGTACGAACAAAGCTCCCTCCCACACACAGAGCCAGTCCTGCTGAAACCCTCACACTGGTGCTCACACTGCTTGGGCACTGCTCCGGGACCAAACAGTGGTTAGGTGGAGCCCTTGGAGGGAATGGGACGAGGGTGAAAGTGATGAAAATCAGTTCATAGGGCAAGTCCAAGATGCTCCGATGATCTCTGGTGTCCCAGCAAGTCCCAGGGCAGGGCAAGGTGGGACAGACCTTGTGCTGGCATAGGGACCATGCACTTCCCAGCATCCTTCCTCCAGTTCGGCACAGAGAAAGTAGTGAGGAGATCAGCCAAACTCATGGAGTGAAAGAGAGCATGACACCTGTATAAAAGAGGGACAGGCAAACAAACAGAGCTGCAAGCAGAGAATATGAGATAATTTCAGGAGAAAAAGTTTGAAAAACAGAAATGTGACTACAAAGAGAGGAGAGTAAGGGTGAATTAGAGAGAGATAGAGACATGGACTGTGCTTGGAGAAAAGAGCATAGGGGGAAAAAGGAGGGGGCAAAGTCCGAGGCGCTCAGTGAGTTCAGAACAATCTCCATTCTCTACAGCACTTTCTGTTTAAAAAAATAAAAAAGGAATGATGGAGAAGGGGAGAGAGTCAGACAAGTTTAATGATGTGTGTTCAAAGCTCAGATTGGAAAAATGACAGAGAAAAGCAGCCTGTTTCGGCTCTAATAAATTGTTCTTTGCTGTAAGAGACGCCTGTCGCAGCATTAATACAGGGCCCTAATACACGGGTCAGGGTTAAGTAATTTTCTCCGGCAACTTAAGCGAATAATGAAGCTGGCAGCGGCTAGTGGCGCAGTGGGAGAGATGGCCCGGGCCGCCGGCACTTTGTCTTCATTTATTATGCCAGTTCTCATGATTTGGGTACTGGCTGCAGCGACGGGAAGCCTCCACCGAGGAGATATCGCTTCATTTCGGCAAGGTAATGAAAGCTGGGATGGGGGGAGGATAAACCAATTTGCTGGCTGACATGGGAAGGAGTGATTTGCAGACCTGGGTAAGGGAGGGGGGCGACCAAGCGAGAGGAAGCACAAGGCTAAACCAAGGGGGGTGCTCAAGGCCCTTCCCTGAGATAATGGCACCGTGTGTTTGTGGGGAGGGCAACCGAGTGAGACCATGCAGGAGGGGATGGTAGGGCTGAAGCACAGCACATGTCAGGACCTGAGGGTTCGGGGAGTAGGTAAGAGCCACCAGGAAAAACAGCATGGGCAGGAGAGGCTGGTGGAGGAGAAAGTAGCAGGAGCAGGTCCAAGGACTGGTGGAAGTAGTCGGTGGAGTAAAGTTGAAGAACATGTAATGGTGGGATGATGGAAGACAATCAGAGAGCAGCTGCGTGGGACAAGACAAGCACAAGAAGCAGGGTGAAAGGAAGAGCAAGGGCTGTTGCCCTGGCACTGTGGGGAAGGGAGACCCTCATGAGCAACTTGTCTAATGCACAGACACTCAGGAACTGCAGTTCTGGAGCTCACTGAAGGTCATCCCCACTGAGCCCGTTCCCCTTCTCACGAGGAAAAAAAACTCCAGGTGAAGTACAAGACAACCCTGCAGCCACATCCCTCCCAGGAGAAGAGAGAACTTCCATCCCCTGCACTCCATTCCCACCACATGGGCATAGGCAATCCATCTCCAAGCCTATTTCTTCAAAGAAGATTAGCGATGACCAATTTTGTGGCTTAACTCCCAAATCGTGGGTGTCGCTGAGCAGCCTGGGCATACCGTTTACATGCTCATGGTCCCCTCTGATTACCTCTGCATTGCCATCCTCTCTTCTCAGCCTGAGAGGATATATGCCTAACATCTAGTATGCCATCTTTGTTCCTGCTTTAAAATACCTGCATCACTCGGAGCACATCCCTACCTCCCTTCAACATCCATGCTCCTTACTCCCAAAACAGCGTAGGGAATAGAGGCAACAGAGCCCTGGCAGAGTCAACTCTGGGCCTCTTACACTTTCCTTCCCTCCCCCTCCTCTTGATGTGGGTTAAGGATTTCCAATAAGGACCAAGTGTTGGAGGCTTAACACTGCAGTCTCTGGAGAAGCAGGCCAATTTCACACTAATCTTCCCCATGAAGGGAGAGAGCATCGGAAGCAAGAATTACATCAAAGAGAAGTTAATGCTGAGAAGCAGACGACAAAAAGGAGCTGCTTTCAGTTTCAAATGAATACACACAGCTGGATTAAGAGATCAGGCAGCTCAAAGCCTGTATCACAAGCTTTGGTACCCAGGATTTAGCCAGCAGGGAAGAGTTCTGATCTGGGGGCTCTTTTGAAAGGAGAGGAGGGTCTTTATGGAGCACTGCAGGTATTTGAGAAGAGCTAGGTAAGAGACAGGGAGGCTGATCTCTTGGTCTGGCCTCTGCTGACCTCTTCTAATAATTATCATGAGAGACTCAGATAATGCAATGGGTTTGTGCAGCCTACATAGCTCCCGAAGCTTTTTGGTTAGCCAGGAGTTACTCTGTCACTTCCCCCTGCCCTGCACAGCCCTCCCTCCTGCTTTGGTCTGGGGCATTACAGTTGTGTGGGGAATAGCCCTCCAGGTCCTGAAATGCAAGCAGTCCTTTTCCTCATGGCAGGAAGTGCGTTCAGCTTCAAATGCAACTAGCAAAGGCAGCTGAGCTCCCTGTAATATAAAACGCACCCTCCGGAGGAAAGGGGAGTGGAGGGTGATTGCAGTAATGTGCCTCTTGTCCCATTTTAAGCGTTGCTGAAGTGAGCCCCAGCGCTCTCCCCCCGCCGGGAGGCTGACAGGTGTAAATCCCGCGATGAATGAAGGCACCGAGCCCTATAAAGCTGGTGTCTCTCCACGCATCTCCGCTCTGATTGACTTGTCGACTCTCTAAGGCTGACTCTATCAGCTCCTCGCTGCCTCCAATTCCAGGTGTGATTTAGTTTGGAGATGAGAGGTGACAGTTAACATTGGTACTCGTCAGTGTAGATCAGACACAGTCACGCTGTCTTCTCCTGGCTCACTCCCTCACCTCCTCCCCCATGCTCCCCACCCCTCTGGTACCTCCCACTCCTATCTGTTGCTCTCATTCTCCCTGCCTATCCTCATCCAGTGCCTCTCCTTACCACCATTATCCTTTGGCCTCCCATCACCATTGCCAGAGCTCATTATCCGTAAATTCTTCCCTTTCTCTTGTCTTTTCTGTCCCAGAATAACAGACTCCTAATGCCTTCTTCAAGGAAACTTCTGTCATGCAAAGACTAGGAGCAGCTGTTTTGGCTTGTCCTTTCCAGTCCCCTGTAAAGCTAAGCAAGCAATATCTAGCAAATACTCTATTTGCCAAATTTAACCTATTTCTCCACTCATGGGTTGTTCGTTCAAGTTGAATTGTCTCAAGTGTATTTGCTGCTTGGAATTCATGAAGCAGTTTTGAGGAATGAATCTGGGCTTGAAGACAGAAGAAAAGAGGGATTTTGCACTTGGTGTGCAAGATTACAACTGAATTGTTTGGTGTGGCGTGGAAGGGCTCTTTGTAGTCCCAATGCTGTAATACCCTAGAACAGCCCTACAATCAAGGTTTCTGACACAAATGCTCAGATTTCACATCTGGAATTCCTCCTTGATTTAAAATTTCCAGTTCACCAAACTTTTCCTGCCAATGCCCACTACCTATAACCCTTATGGAAAATGAACACAAGGGAAAGGAATCCCACTTTTTACTAGAGTTAATAGTTGCAAAAAACTCTTGTTTGTATTCACACAGCTCTTTTTAACCCAAGTAATAACTTTCTACTCTATGTCACTCTTGATCTCCCATTTCCCAATCATGTTCAGTTTCAGTCCCTAGTACTTTAAGTGAGAGGATTTCTTTAAGCTACACTAAAAAAGGTAACTGTTCCAGCATCACCAAATAGGAGGTGACTCAATGCATTGGTTAGGTTCATCCTTTTTGGTTTCCAATTTCCTCCATTTTAATTTTCAATAACTTTTGTAGCTGATTCCAAATGAGGTATAATCTCTTCCTCTTTTCCAGGGAGCAGTGACCCATCATCACAGGCTTCACTGTATCAGAGAGTTCACTCATAAATTTACAGATTACTTAAGCTGGAAGAGACTGAATGGGCATTATAGGATGGGCTGAGAATCTAAAATGACCTTGACAAATTGGAGAAAAGGTCTGGAAGAAAGGAGGCAGGTCAGCCAGAGCACCACACTCAACCATCAGGTAGGAATAACACAAGCAGATGCAACTATACAACTAAGTGGAAGGTGAGAGACTTGCAGAGCCACACTGCCTCAGCACAGGACATATTACATGCGTGTTGCACTTGGAAGTGGTAGAGGAGATGGGCTAAAGCTCCCATAGCATACTCCCTCCCCAGTACATCTGAGCCTGAATAATCAACTACACAATCATGGGGCTAGAGAAGAATCAGGTAGGTAGCAGAACTATAGAAATGGATGTAGCAAGAAACAGTGGGTCACAATTTGAAGACAAATCCCCATGCCAAGCTGTTGTGAAAAGCAAACAATGAGAAACAAGAGAACAGCCCATAAGGCACAAGAACTAATCCTCATGCTCTCCTTAGTGTAATTAAGGCCTGGGCTGGGCTTCTTGGCCCTTCCTTGTTCCTCTCTGGACACTGAACTTCAAGGCAAAAAAGTGGAGGAGCCAGAAGGACCCAGGGAAGTTAAGCAAGAATGATCACAGGTCTAGAAAACCTGGCCTGCCAGGGAAAGGCTGTAACTGGGTTTGTTTAGTCTAGATGAAAAAAAGGACTGGAGGAGGCATGATGGCAGTCTCAAAACGCTTAGCAGGCTGCTTCGAACAGACAGAGTCTTTGGAGAGTGGGAGAAATTGTGGCCTTAAACTGCATCAAGGGAGATTTAGAAAGCTCACAGAACTTTTTAGCTGCATGTGTAGTAAAGTTGAAATAATTTGATTAGAGAGGTTGTGATAGCACCATAATTTTTCTTAAAGATGAAGTTAGGTAAGCATTTGGAAGGAATCACACAGATATCTTTGGACTGGATTAGATGAATTTTCAGCTTTCCTTCCTGCTGTATTTCCTCTGAATCTGCAAATATATTGATGACACTGCTGACGTGACAGGGATTACCCATTACACATAGTCTCTTCCAGAAATAAAAACCTAGCTGAAAACTGGCAGTGGAGCCACATGAGCATGTGAATGATAATAATATGAAGTATTAGCTAAAACCTGTCTGTGCTTCCCAGCATGGCTATGACAAAATGAAGCAGAGAGGAGAAGAGCCACTGTACGTGTACCACGATGCTGCTGAGAACCTGAAGGAGTGCGTCCTTTTCTCTACATGAAAGGCAAAGATGCACAATTTGGAGACTGAAGATTGCCTGCTGCAGATATTGCTGAGTTTCGTGATTGTTTCTGAGTTGAGTTATTTTAATGATAAATTAAGTTCTGAGCCTTTGAGCTTCAATGATGTGTGATGGTAGTTCTGTCCAGGGCTGGTGAGAAAGACAATGTTTAGAATACACTTAGCCTTTAATTCAGACTGCATGAATAATATTTACTCTAGTTTATTCAGTGATATTTTTCCACTAACCACAAATTAGTCCTCTGGCTGCCCTTATAGCCATATCGGTATGGAAATAGTAATGATGTGAGAAGCTACTGAGGTTGATTGGTTCCTTCTTGTTTGGTCTGTTTTGGATTGGTTTCATTTTGTTCATTTCAGGTAGCTTTTGCTCTCTGACATCTATATGTAACCAGTCATCCTCAGTAACGAGGAGGCACCATGAACAAGATAGATCCCTGGCCTATGGATCAGCAAGAAGTTCTATCTCTTCCTCCGACAGGGGAATAGAGCAACTCTGACTTAGATATTCACCCCTTGCGTCTGAAGGGCTGTCACTCCCTGTACTGTCAAAGAACACTAGTCAAAAGCTCAAAGTGGCACTAGGTACAGCTGTCCACGTCACCATCCTCCAACTACAAAAGTTTAGGGGAACACCTTAGTGGTGGGGCACATATGCCTGTTTCATGAACTTCCTTGTGACACACTGATGACAGCCACCAATAGACATTGAACTAGATGGACCACTTTACCTACTCTACAGGTGTATTCCTGCATACCTCGATTCTGAGGGCACCACAGCACAGTACTGTGTTCTTCTTCACCACCTTCCCACACATAGTCCAAGTTCCTAATGCTAAACTTCATGATTGTTTATAGTGAGAGATACCCATGCCATCTGTGGCTCACCAAGACAGCTTGAGTCATCGAAAACAAGGGAACTGGAAATGCTCCCATGTATACTCTTGGAAACTAGAGGTTTGGAGCTCTCAGTCCTAGCCTAGGGAATGTCTTGATGAAGTGGTTCCCAGTTACAAGAAGAGCAAACTAGAAATTCAAGTTAAAGCAATGGAGCCTTAGGAAGGCACAAACAGAATCCATGGGAAAATTCTGATACCTTGGAAATACCTAAGTCAGATTAGAGACAGATACAGTGAACTCTGAAATGGATCTTCTCAGTTCTTGCCCCAAAGCTCAGTATTACTGGAACCTGACCATACTCATGACTACACTCACTGCTAAGACATTTCTCAACATCATCTTAGCCTCTCCAGCCCCTATCTGCCAGCCAGCATTCTTAATCTTCCCATTGTCAGAATCTAAATTATTTCTCTCATTTATGTGGCTATATGACAGCTATCCTCCTGTTCCATCCAAAATCCTCTTCTCCAGGACAGACATACATACCTCTCAATCTGTCTTCATCTACCTTTTCCTCATTCTTTACTCTGCTCATCTCTACCTTTGGCCAGAAAGTGGACATTCAAAGATATAGCCTGCTTGGCGTATCTGGGAGACTATTTACCCAGGCAGCCTCATCTTCTCCACAAAAGACTCCAGACAGGGGAATTGCAGAGGGAAGTGGGCAGCGTCAGCACAGAGCACTGGGTGACTGAGCCTGCCAACTTCTCTGTCAAATCACCCCAGCAGAGCACACATGCATCTCATTTTTGAATGTCTGAAGGCACTCATCAGTGTTGGGATGCAGCAGCAGAGGGAACTTAAAACATTTTAAAGTGACCAAAAAGCCTCTCCAAACAGAGGACTGCTTCCTGATCCCAGCAAAGATCCCTGCAGCTTTCCAAGTGCCCTTTCTCTCTTTCTGAGGGCTAGAAGTTCCATTTGGGGAACAGACTGGGCTTTACACTTCCTAGTTTCTCCCAAAAACGTAAATCCCCTGCCTCCCATAACCCCACTGCCCCCTCTCGCCTTGTGTCCATCTGCTCCCCCTCCCTGCTCCAGCACCTCCCTCCCCACCTCCAGCCCGGGTGACGATCCATGAAAGCCCCCAGCAGTATGTCACAGGAGTGATAATTACATCCCCCTGCTCGCATCACACCGCCTGCTGCTGACCTCTCACCCCTCCTCTCTTTTAATCACCCCCTGGCATCAGTCACTCTGACAGGGCAGCGGCACGAGCCATGTGACCTGTCAGCCTGGGGACATGACTTATAGGGCCCGGCTGGTGGACAAAGGGAAGGGAGATAGGCAGCATAAATCTCCAGGGCGAATAAAAGAGAGTGATGGGGCACTCTGCCGGGGCCTGCGTTAGCAGATTCTCGGCCTCTTGTTATTCAGCCCAGAGTTATGGTGATGAGGAAGTGGCCGAGAGTGACACGCACTGGTCCCAATCAACCTTGCGAAACCTGCAGAGACCTAGAGGAGCCTTAATGTCACGCATGGCTGGAGAGCCTCAACGAGGTGAGCTAGGGCCAGGGAAGCAGCCAGAGCGGTCCCCGGCCGCCAGAGGCATCTGACCAGCAAAAGCTTCAGCTGTCAGAGCAAGGCACTAAGTCACACAGAACAAGGACAGAGGACCCCAGAGTTGTACCGCTCCATCTCCACTGAGCATGGCTGCAGCAGAATTTGCACATCAGAGCACCCACCGCTGGCTCAGGACACAGGTTTCTCCCCAGACAGCACATTCCTCTGAGCTCCCCACCAGTCCTCTGCCTGCCTGCAGGCTCCCCTGCCATATACCTCCTTTCCACCTGCTCCCTTGCACTCACCTGTTGCTTGATAGGTTGAAATCACTGGTGCATCAGTCAGCTGCTGCCATTATAAAGATACAGGACGTCCGGGGTTTGCACCAAGGAGCAGTCCCCCATCACTCCTCTGCTGGGACAGAATGGCTCCTCTTGGGCCTGCACAGACCTTTTACATCTGTACAGGGCACAAGAGGGATTGTGGTCTGCTAACATCTGCTATGATGGGTGCTGCAGTGGACAAAGGGCACCAGAAGGACCCAGCTGGATCATCAACTCCATCCTATGACAGTCACCACCCAGAGTCTCTACAGGTCACAGGAGGGAAAGTGGCAAGAGAGTGGCAAGTGGATGATGTCCCCAGTAGTGCTGTAACTCCCCTAGTACCGCACCTTCAGAGAAGATAAATCCAGGAGCTTTAATCCAGAAGGTGTGGGAAGGAGAAGGAAGCACAGAGATAAGAATTGGGAGCAGTTTTGAATATGCTGAAAGAGAAATTAGGGAGAGGGAAACACATGGGAGGAAGAGAGGGCAATTTTAAGTACATTTTCTTTTATTTGTTTGGCAACTGAAAACAGTGCCTGAAATTGTAGCTCTTCAGCTGAAAGCCAAAAACATCAATAATTGTCCCTTGTGCTTTGAGAAGCAAAGTAATGAAGCCCATTTCCAGCTTTGGGTGCAGTTGTTTCTGACAACACAAAATAGGTGAAGCCCAGTATCCAGGAGAGATTTGGCTCCATAAACATCTTTATCTGGGAACCACGATGTCTCAGGTGCTCAGAAATGGGGGGGTAGAGCAGGAGGCACTGTGCAGACCTGGTGCCCTGTCCCCATCCTGTCCTGCGCTGGCAGTGGCTCCTCTCAACTTCAGTTCTCATCTGCACAGTGAAAACACCAAAGCCAACTGCCAGTGTTGGCTGTTCACACTGTCCATAAGCACCACCTTTCACCATCTCCTCTTGCACTTCCCTGAGACCTGCAAACTTCCAGCACCTCCAGCGCTGCAGCAGATATCCTCTCATTTTAAAGAGATGCCAGAGGTGCTGAGACCCGCTCTTGGACCAAGCAGAGGACTCAGGACAGCCACAGCAGCATCCTACACTTATCCTGTACCCTCCTGCCCCAGCGAGTGCCCCTGTTGCTGCCCTCCTCAGTTTTCCCATCTCTGCCTGCAACTCCCCAGCCCCGGCACAGCACAAGGTAGGGAGGGCTGCGTCCCGCACAGAAGAGAATTCATCTAGGCTGGGACCTGGAGGCAAAACTGCTCAGCCCTGGAGAAGAGAGTGAACAGGGCCCACACTACCCCTTCCATCCTTCCCAAAGGCCCCCTCACCACTGACGACTTCGAGGGGGAAGCCCTGCAGCCCCCAGCCTCCTCACCAGCTGGGTCCTAGCCTCCGAGACAGGAGCACACAGCTCCCTACCCTCCTCCCCCGCATCTGCCTTTTAACGATGATGGAAGCTGCTGTCAGCATGCAGCGACAGTAATAAACACTCTTCTTAATAACACAGGGTGTCCCTCTTATTAAAATGAATAGACTTCAGTGGCGAAGCCGGGCTGCCTGCCTTGCAGCGTGGTGTGGACAGCAATCCTCCAGCAGAGCAGTTTATCTGCTGTAATTACTACAGCAGCTTCAGCTCCAGGACATTCCTGGTTACAGCACTGTACTGTACCCCCAGGCAGAGATGCAGGTACACGGACAGACTGAGGCACCTACCAACACATGAGAACAGAGAGAAATGCAGGCAGATAATTGCCTGTGCGCCTGCGAACATGTACAGAAATCTCTGAGATGCACAGACACAGCAGAGTAGGGTTAAATGTATCCACAGCCAGGCTTTTAGGCATCCTAAATCCCACTGAAACCAGCAGCAGCAGCAGCTGGTGTCACTCTTTCTGCTTCTCTCATGCATAACCGGTATATTAACACACGTGTGCATAAACCACACTGCACTGAAAGCAGGTAGAAGAGGACAAATGCTTGGTGTGTGGGTGAGAATCCCCTCCTCCACCAGCTCACAATGTATCTGTTCCCTGGTCAATGAGAGGTCACAGGATAAAGGTATTTCAGGTTTACATACCAGTGCAACATGTTGAAAAGAGCTGATGTGGCATCCCTTGTGTCCATCCTTTCTGGATTTTGGATCTCAGTTATTGTATTGGTTTCTCCCCCATGTGGAAGCTGCCCATTTCCCAAGCACCAAATTCAGAGGATCTCTGTACCCCAAGCACTGACTGTCTTTCACCCTACATGTTGTAGCCAAACACCAAGTTTGGGATTCACAGGACAGGGAAGGAAACCATCTGACATGATGCTTGGCAGTAGTTCTTTTGGAGGTATGTTTGGACTGGCTGTTATGCAGCAGTCTCTACACATGCTTCCTGGCTTGGGAAACCAAGGCATCCCCCTCCTCTGCCAATGTAGTTTATTTTCTCAGCCTTTATTTAACTGACTGGTTCTGCAAATGTGCCCAATGCTGACCTGAGGCTACGTGTCTGTGGAAAAAACGCTGCACTGGGAAGCACTTTCCTCCTTTGGAGCTCCCTCAAACAGAGATTATCCAATGCGAAAGTCTATCAGAAAGACAAAGGACAGTAGCATGTCCCAATATGTGCCCTGCTGCCACCTCAGAGCAGTTCTCTGGCCTGCAGAGACCCAGCAAGACCAAATCTGGTCTACTGAATCTCACCCTTCCAGGAGCAAGCACAGAGGAGCAGTCCTCAGCTATTGCGTCATTTCTCTGCACCTTCAGTGCATTAAGACAGGTTTCTGCATCATTGTCATCCTCAGGCCCCGAATAGCTCATGCCCCCACAGGACTCCAGCATTCAGGAACACCTAACTCCATCTCACCTTGCAGTGCTCATCACAGAAGAGCCTGCAGCAGGCAGCAAAAGCTAGTGGTAGGCAATTTAGCAAATTTAGCAACAGGGTAGAATAAAAAAAAAAAATAAATTATTCATATGCAACCAGGAGAACCAGTTGGCAGGACCTCACCATGAAGAACCAGACTGAGGTACATCTGCCTTTATTATCTGTGGGATACTGGCATCTGTAAGCTCTTAGAAAATATTCCTGGCACAGGATATTAGAACCTCACTGGTTTCACCGGTGTTTAGTACAGCAAGAGAGACTAGAGCAGTGGAGCAGATAGGAAAAAAAAAAATAATAATGAGACAATGGATGAGTCGTCTTCAGCCAGTGACTTCCTGGGCTCAGAAGTCAAATGCATCACAAGAAAGCTGCAGACGTGCTGTTTATTCACATTTCCCAAATCACTCACATGCCGTGTCCTGAATTGTCTGTCTTTCTGCTCAGTGGAACGTTAGCAAGGATATATCAGGGGAGCAGTTGATGCATGCAAAACAAGACAAGGATCTAATCTAAAAGGTTTCCAAAAGGGCAGTAGTATCCCAGAATCTGTATCTCTAGCTACATGCAAACTGACAACACCACCTCTGTCAACAGTACTTCCACCTCCCCAGGCCCTGGCAGGGATGCTCCAAAGACCACTTCCCACCACCAGGACTAGATTTCCAGATCCATATGGCTCGCCTTGCTGAATCACTGCCACCAAGAGCTGCAGGTCAAGCTGGGGGCTACTGGTGAGGCTGCAAGCCTTTGTCAGTGGAAAGGGCTAAACCAGCAGAAAATAGCTCAGAGGAGACTGGGGGAGCACCGACAGGGCTCTGAGGGTCAGCCTGGCTTCGCAGTCTACCTTGTCCTGTCAGTGCCTTACTTAATAAGCACAAACATTTCACCCACTTCTCACCTTAAAGAAAAAAAACAATCTGAAGAGAAGAAAGTAAGGGAGAACCTTGCACTAGGAGCAGGGCAGAGCTAGAAAAAGTTGCAGCAGACCCTTCGTCCCGGCTACTAGTGATTCTATACAGGGGGCGTGCAAGTTCAACACGGCAGCAGGGCTGAGATGGAAGCTACATGAAGTCCACTTGCCCACTCCCAAAGCTGCTTCTGGCACACAGAGGAAGATTTTGCTTGAGGATGTGGTTCACCATTGCTACAGTGAAGTGAGACACATGGGAGAGTGGATGGCCAATCCTCAAAGAAATCTTAGCACCAGTAACATCCTTCCCCTCCTTCCACTGGTGTCAGCTCCAAAGCAGCATCAAGGTTTTGCTGCTCGTGCTCTGTGCTGGGATGCTGGAGGACTTTGTAGCACCAATCAAGCACACAGGAGTTGCAGAGGCACGGGCACAGAGGGGCAAGCTGAGACCCACGGCCAACAGCCTGGCCAGAGGACAAAGAGCCAGGAAAGGATCAGCTCTTAACCGGCTCCTAGAATGCTCAGACCATGATTTTGGCAAATCACTTTCTGAGCAGGTGCCTGGGTGGGTGGACTGAGAGCAAAAGGCTATTGATGCCACCCAGCTGCAGAGTCCTGCAGTGCCAAGCAGGGTGCGGGGAGGGGAGGGCAGATCCCAGACAGAGATGCTTTCAAGCAGTTGACATCCAGAGAAACTGAGCCAGGAGAATTCAGCCCTATGACTTCGCTGGACTTGCGTGCTCTACGAGGCTGTGACATGTCAAGAAGCAGATGAAGAAATTATTCTGAGCAAGTGTATTTTTCTACACATTGCCCTGCAGACAAGCACATACAGATAAAGAGAGACCTCTAGTGATGCTGGAGGGACTCTGCCTGTCCTCCCCCTCCGAGCATCCCTCACAGCCAGAAACAAATGTCTCCATTGCTCTGACTAGCGCAGTAATCGCCTTCCTCCTGAGCAGGAGAAAAACAAGGGCTGATCACAAGAATATCTGCTTATCCACAGAGGAGATGGAGGGGTGGCACTCAGAACAGGGGAATGATTATGCCAGACTGAGGGGGTTCAGAAAAAACTGACAAAGGTAAGTGAAATGGCCTCAGGTCTTGCCCACACTTTGCCTCTTCAGCTACAGCTGCCCAAGCTCCAGCATGGTCCTGGGATCAGCCATGGGATTCAGCGGGCACATGGAGGGTGGGTAATTGCCAGTGCTGGGAGGTGACTTGCAGTTTGGCTGCAATTTGGAACATATGCCTGAAGTTCGAATTCAGGCAGAGAGGGGGTTCAGCGGCTGCCAGTTCAACATGGCGAGAGGCAGGAGCAAGGAACAACAGGTCCCTGGATGAGCCCAGCCGTACCAGGAGACGCCATATCCCCCCTGCACAACCTGACGATCACAGCATCTTGCACTGAGCTGTAGGATGAAGGAGCATTTTTGGCTCTTGCAGAATTCAGCCTCAAGGCCCCAGTGTCCAGGTGCGGGCAGAAAGGATGACGGACTGCACATAAGGGCACGTTCATGCCGAGCATCCCATGCCCAACACAAACAAAAAGATGGCAAGCAAACACCTTCCCAACTCTCTGCACCAAGAAGGGCCGAACACAGAGCTAAGAAAAGAGCTGAAGTCTACTTGGATGCACAACTACTACATTAAACTTTCCAAGTATGAAAAGGGTTTGAAGGGAAACATGAGGAGAAGAGGCAGATGCCAGGGGCAGACTTGGCTATGGCAGAGGCACAGCAGTTGTGGTGCGCAATGTCAAAAAGGAGACAAATAATCTGTCCTGTTGCTCTTAAACCCAGGGCAAGAAAAGAAGGCAAGGGCTCCGGCCAGCCAGAAGAGAAGGCCTCTCTTGCCTGCTCCTGCCACCTTCTCCACGGCTCTGAGCTGCGATTACTCAATTAGCAGCTCCCATAGTACCTTCCTTCCACTCAACGGTCTCTCATGTTGCCCAGCCAGCACGTAAATCAAAAAGGAACAGCTCTTTCCCTGGGCTTTCTTTTTCTTGTGCTAGTCCAAGCCTCAGTGACCTCCTGTTGGGAGAGGGGGCAGTCGTATTTTGCTGGAATGTTTTATTTTCTGTGCTGCTTGAAGAGTAATTGTGGAGGGGAGGGAGAGCGTGAGCACAAGAAAGCATGTGCGCTGCCAGCCAGGCCGATGTCCTTGTCCCACAAGGTTATGGATCCATTTTAGCTCAAATAATAATAATAAAAAAGCCTCATAGAAGCAAGGGATTCATAAAACAAAACATGAGCTGGGCATTTGGCAGCAGCTGCCCACAGAGGGGGAAGCACACGTTCAAGTCTGGAGGTAAACAAACTCTCTGTACCCTGCCAGCAGCTTAGAGATTTCGGGGAACCGGCAGGGTTTGCGATAGCGTGTGCAAGCATGTGCGCATGCGTGTATGCAGAGAGAGCTGGCACAAGCCTCCTTTCTCTTCCCCTGCATACTTCATCGATGTTATTTCAGACACTCAGTGCAGCAAAACTCAGAGGGGCGTTCAGACTGAGGAGCGTATCTGACCCGCGCGGGCGCAAGTGGCAGGTGAGTGCAGCCACAGGGGGATCTCCCCGTCTGCCCGGCACAGCAGAAATACAGCTTTTTAACAGCTGCGTGAGACACTTGCACTTAGTGTTTCTCCTCCCTGGTTAGAGGACAAACATTGTGAAGCACGGAACAACAAAACAGCTCACGCCTGAGACAGAAGAGCCTCCCCTGTGAGAATTAAGGTAACTTCAGGGATTTTCAAGTGTTCTGATGAAATCCCAACAGGCACATGAATATCTCCAAGTGATAAATAAGGCCCTGAGGACCAAATTCAAGACTTTCTGAAAAACAACAACGGTACACTTCATTTTGCTTCATATCTAGTGAGCACTAATAACAATTACTATTTCTTTCTTGTAACAGGCACACATGAAGCTTTCCTGACTGCAGAGGACATCTCACTTGCTCATTTCTAGTGCATCGGAACAGAAACATTTAGATCAAACGCAAAGGGAGCTGGGATGAGTTAAGACTACCTGGTACTTTGGAGGAGTCAATTGTTTAATAAATTATGGGTTAGCCAGAAAAGTACCAAACAGGTTAGAAATTCAGCCAGTGTGATTGAAAGATAAAACCTATTTCTTCCTGATGGGTGTTCTTACGTGTAAAAGCCCTGCAGTTAACTTGGGAAGCTGAAGGCAGGATCTAATCAATCAGGGGGATTTCTGAGTTTACTGCTCAGAGTGCAAAGGATTAGACCACCGGCCAATGTCCACATCAACCTGGACTGTAAGTGGCTTTTGCCCCCTCAGCATCTCCAGGCCAGAGGTAACAAACTGGAATAGCAAAAAAGGAAGGGAAACTGAGGACAAATCAGAAATGCTTTTCTAAAGGAAAACCAGCCGTTCTTAGTCTACTAGAAACCTCTGAGCAAATCTGTGAGAAAGAACACATCACTACCTGGACTTCCAAAAAGAAGTTCATCATCTTGAAGAGGCTGCTGCTGAAGTTAAGACATGACATCGTAGAGATGGCAATGAAGTTCTGTCATGGGATTAGACGAGGAAGAGGTAGATTGCTAATCTTAGCATAGTGGAGAAACAGCTTCAGAGTACCAGGATGTGACCTCTCAGAAATGCCGCCTGATGCATTTGTCAGTCATTAGGGGTGAGCAGAGCACTGGCAAGATTTGTGGGTAAACCCTAGCTGTATTACCAAATCCAGGCCAGAAACACAGGGAGCTTCAGACAGACGGATGAGAGCAGGGACACACAATGTCGGCGGACGTAAGGCAGCACACATTCTGTTGCTTGTCTTCATCAGGCAAACTGCAGTTGGCAATTTGTGTCATGGAGCAGTGAGGACAGGCTCCTAAGGGAATGCGAGCTGGGAGCCAAGGCTGATCCCAACCCAGGCAGTGCCCTCACTAACCAAGGCACAGTCCTGCAGCATCAGAGCATGGCAGCCAGAGGTTGGTGCTGGTAACAGGGTCCATCTACAGCCCCGGACAAGGCAAAGTAACCAGGTCCAGGGTTCATTCGGGGAATGCCATCAGGAGCAGCAAGAGATGGGACTGGAGACACTGCTGCAGCGTAGGTCTGAGTTTTGTCTCAGAGAGGCGGCCAGAGACAGGGCTATAGACAGGCAGACCTACAACACAGCTCAGGAAGAGCATGGGTGGCCCAGGCTGAGCTTAAATGGAGCCCCTGGGGAGAGGATGTAGGTGGGGGGGCTCAGGTGAGACCACTCAGGGTGATTAAGGCCTATTGGTGCCATCAGGACCCTGACAGTTTTGCTTAATGTGCAGAACCCCTTCATATGGGGTAGGATCATCCACACAGGGAGTTTATGTGGAATTGCCCTTCGGCACCAGCTGGCCCTTAGTGACAGCCTTCCTTATACACTCCTGTAACATCTGTCTGCCTGCACTCATGACTGGGAACATGTGTTCGCATCCCTCAGGAAAGGATTTAGCACCAACCAGGCAGCAGCATCAGGGAAAAAAAAAAAAAGCAAGCAACCACCAAAAAAAAAGGTAAAAAACACCAATTCCCTCAAACTGCATAAAAAATAATGCAAATGTATTTCCACTTCTCCTGAAGAATTAAAAAAAAAAGGGCCTGTAATGGGAATACCTCTTCCTGTAGTGCATAGCGAGCCTGTAGGAGTTGACGATGGTCTGTGGAGGATGTAAGCCCAGAAGAGGCTCAGACTCCTGTGGTTTAGGGGAACACCTACGGTTACAGCAGACAGGACTTTAAAGACAACAGGTAATTTGTGAACCTTCCTTGTCGAGGGTATGTGGTGACCGCTAGACAGCTTGGAAGGAGGAAAACAGTACTCTCGGGGTGTCTTAGCCCGTAATTGTCTATTATGGCATTTCTTGGCCTTTTTTTCCTAAAGTCTTCAATTGTGGCCACCCTGAGCACTGGGGAGGCAAGTCAGTTCTCTCTGCCTGGGCAATTCATGTGCTAAGGGAGTGCTTTTTTCCCCCAGTGTTCCAAAAGGCACTGCAGGATCAAACAATAAAGTGTATTTTCTGTCCTGAGAAGTGAGCTGTGCAGACGGGAGGCAGCATGAACCCCCAGGCAGCCGGGAATGGTGATCAGCAGAGAGCGCAAAGGCAGCACAGGGGCTCGTAAATAAAAGGTTTGGCTGTTACTCTGGAATGGCAAAGACACGTCCTTGTAGGAGCAAAACTGTACAGATTGCTTTATTATTTTCAGTCCAATGAAATTAGCTGGAGTGGTGGGAGAAGTGGGGGAAACAGCAGGGAGGAACAGCGGGGATGGAGGATGGGTACCGCGAGGGCACCCCATGCTTGGGGCTGCACAAACCCCAATCCCAAACCCGCTAGGCTTGGTGATGCCTTGGAAGCACAGTGTGGCCAGGCAAGTTGGGGGCGGGGG